>VUQI01025601.1:0-18797 GCA_015106735.1 Paratilapia polleni | reverse complement strand
CATACAGCCAGAGCTACAATGGAATGGTTTAGATCAAAGCATATTCATGTGTTAGAATGGCCCAGTCAAAGTCCAGACCTAAATCCTATTGAGAATCTGTGGCAGGACTTGAAAATTGCTGTTCACAGATGCTCTCCATCCAGTCTGACTGAACTGGAGCTATTTTGCAAAGAAGAATGGACAAAAATTGCAGTCTCTAGATGTGCAAAGCTGGTAGAGACATACCCAAAAGACTTGCAGCTGTAATTGCAGCGAAAGGTGGTTCGACAAAGTACTGACTCAGGGGGGCTGAATACTAATGCACGCCACACTTTTCAGATTTTTACTCGTAAAAGATTTTGAACACCATGTATCATTTTCCTTCCACTTCACAATTATGTGCTACTTTGTGTTGGTCTATCACATAAAATCCCAATAAAATACATTTAAGTTTGTGGTTGTAACGTGACAAAATGTGGAAAAGTTCAAGGGGTATGAATACTTTTTCAAGGCACTGTATCTATGTCAGGATGACACTGGCTTGTTATCAATCTCTGGAGTGGGATCAATATTTGTGATGTTTTTGTCAAACAAATTTTAAGACATTTTAATCTAATTCTATATTTATTTATTAATTTTGTATTTTTTAAGTTTTATATATTCTAAACTTTATGTAGCTATAGCTGCCATCATCTTTGTGCATGGTCACCATAGTTACATGTTCATAGAACTGAATGAATGGAACAGCAAAAGTGTTATTGCCTCATCTACTAAGATGGAAATAAGTCTGCAAATATGTTGTATTTGTCATATAGCTGGACAAAGCTTATGAACTGCGTTTACTGAACAGACGACCGAAGAAGATAAGAAGATTACTCCCTTCTCTTTTCATTTATGGTCATATTTTATCTTTTCTCTCCATATATTTCTTTCTTTAATTGTGTTATTAAAAAAAGAGAACCATTCCAATTTTGGGTTATGACTCATGGTATTATGGCTAAGATGTCATTTCCTTTCTCCACAAATGAGACAACACATCTAAGGGAGGCATAATCTTGGGATTGACCTTGTTTTTTTTTAAGCTTCCTACTTTGATCTGACAGAGCTGAAACGGCACATTTTAGAGAAATAGACTACGCAATAACATAATCATGACTCTAAGGAAGGAACTAATCTAGCTTGAGATTTCTAAAATTATTTTAAGAGGCCATTTTATTTCCAACATCAACATTAATTTAACAAGCACCAGCCGATGACCTCTTACACTCTTACGCTCTGTTAAATGAGGACACACTTGATGAGGGTCACCGTAGAGATATGGATTTTGAGAAAAGAGGTTCATCGTGGCCCACAATCACAGTTTCTTTTCTAATTGCCTTAATCAAACACATTAATTGATTAATTTGCATAGTTATCCCACCACAAACTGGCTGCATTTATACATCAGTCAATTCAAGGGAAAATAAGCCAACTGAAACGATGAAACCATTACAGTGTATCTGAATGATTTTAAGCACAGCAGAAATAAGAGTCCACAGTGGATACTTGTTCACAAAGACCACAACTCCACAACGTCAAACGTTCCAAGCTTGAAAATGCAATATTGTTAATCTGCCACATCAATTCAATAGCAGCTGTCTAAAAATCCATATTTCATGGAGCAGAAGGCACAGAGAGTGGGAGTTAAAGATTTAGCTCTATTTTGCTGTGGTGGCATTAAAAAATGCTGAACTTTTCACTTAAAGGGGAATGAGAATGAAGGGAAGTTTTGAAATATGGTATTCCGTTACCCTTTACATGGACATTCCAGTTTATATTGCTCAACAGACTCTGTTTCTAACAGCCAGAGGGAAGAGTTTGTACCATAACCTCCAACTGGGGGAGAAATGAAACTTGAGACATAACTATAATTGTCTTTAGCACCAACAGCAATACTTTACAATCCATGTAAATGTCATATGAGTAAATGTGAACCTTTTTCTGTTTAAAATTCCTATTACTAAGCACTATGAAGTATTTCAGGGCAAGCTGCTCTCTGTTATAATCACTTTGTTATAATTATTTCTGTTTTGTTCCAACAGCCCAGCATGTGTAGTATTTTGAACCAATGACATAAACTACAGAGTAAAATAGTAACATCAGAGTAACATCAAAGTGAATTTTTCCTAAGGCCTAAAATCCAAGTAGAAATAAAAACTTTCAGTCTGAACTATAAAGAGCAGAAGCAAAAATTTAACTATAATGCACACCTCATTCACAAATTCATAAAAATGCATCTGACATCCTACCCCACTCAGTACCACACAACCACTAACACTCCATCCATCTCTCCCATAGCTCGACTGGAGCATTTCTTTAGCATCTGCAGGTCTCTCTCCTATCTAAACCATTGTGTTCCAGCCATCTTAGAACCGGTAGATGTGCAAAACAGTTTTGGCAGTTCTTCAAATACTTCTCAGTTAGTTTTGGCAACAAAAACTTTGCACTTAGGTTTAGACAACAAAATTACTGGTTAGGTAAGAACAAAGATCACCGCTTGAGTTAAGATACTATTCCCACTTTTTCTAAGTTGCATTTGCCAGAGTGCCTCTGAGGAGTCTTGAGTACATACCCAGCAAACATTGCAGATGCAATGGCAATTGCAGTTTATGGCAAAAACATTTTTTGCCATAAAAAAGGTAAATGCATATGTCTTTGTTTTTCAATCCAAGATTTGACTGACAACTAATTTGGTCACTATGGTTGTGAACAAACAGTGCCTGTAAATTCTGTCTCATCTGTTGCACTTAATAAACTTAACGTGTCTGGACTGTCACAACCATTGCCTCTCTGCTGCCGATGTCAGCATTATAAACCCTGTGCTGTGAAGCCACAGGTAGGTAACAGATAGTTCAGTAGGAGAGGAAGATGTTCTCAGAGCTGTAGTTCAAGAGTTCCCCAAAGTTGTTGTTGTTTTTTCATATTGCAGAAATATTTTGTGACCATTTCATGTTTTACCATGAGACTTGGCCGAGCTAACTGACAAAAATTAAAACACAAAAAACAACAACGACAAAAAACTTCTCAGTTAGGATTAGGCAATAAAAAGTTCTTGTTGAAGTTTTGGTTTGGGTTACAACAGTTGTCATTTTTTAAAAGTTCCATTTTCTTTTTTCCAAGGTGCCTCTGAAGAGTTGATACAAAAATTTCTTTCAGCTAAAACAGATTCATTCCAAAGTCCTGCTGGCTGTAAAAAAAACCAAACAAACCCCCCCCCCAAAAAAAACAGAGCAATTTGTGTCCATGTACACAACCAAATAGATTACTTTTTTGTATCCGGCCATGAGACTGGGCTGAGCTGAGATCTGACAACTGACATAACAGTGAAGCGTATTGGCACACATTTAGTGAGGAAGATCTGTTACGTGATGGACCACTGTTATTTGTCCATGTGCTAATACTTCTGCTTTCTCCTTTACTTTCCCATACTGGTAAAATCTCCATACTTGTCCAGTGATATTTTTGGCAGTTTGCTTTCCAGACCTACTAATGTGCAGCCCTCTTCCTTCTTTTAAGGAATAAGCTGATAGATGGGGTCTGTAGAGATGAGTGGAATTCCTCTGGGTTGAGTGATAACTCTCTGTTGGTTCTCTGTTCTAGAAACCATTTTCACAACATGTATCAGTCGATTGAACCAGTATTCATGAAAACGTATTGATTATTACAACTTTAGAATACCATTCTGTAACTTGAATGTGTAATCTACCTAAGGGAGAATTTTAAGTGTGGATTTGTGCCCCTTTCATGATGTTGATATGCAGTAGAATCGCATTTGGCTAACATGGGAACATGGTACAGATGTATCATGAATAAAGTGGTGAAGGTACATAGCACTGCTAATCAAACAGAATCAACTTTTCTCGAAATCATCTCCAACCACTGACAATGTCTCAGTGCAATCTGTCTATCAAATCTATATACACTAGGTAGGTAAAATAGAAACACACTAGATTTCAGATTTAAGGATGCAACACTCCATTATTATAGATTTTCTATTCTGTTGTTTAGGCAAGAGATCAGAGGTCTTGGGCTTGTTTTAAATGCCCTTCCCTTCACAGTGAATACTCTCTCTAAGACCACAAGACTGCCAGCAGTGAAATTCAATAATGCTAACCTGTCACATCAATTCAGGATCAGCAAATCTATACTTTCCCACAACATCAGTTATGTCTGACAGAGGGGTCCGAGGCTGAACCAGTAACTTCAGGACTGATGGAAAAGAGAGACTGTTGGAATGTCACAGCAATGCTCCGGTGGTTATATAATGAGACAAAATACAGACTTGTCAACGTTGAAAGAATGAAATAAAAATTGGAAGAAAAATTAGATTGGTCAAATATCATTTCTAGTAATGTAAATGTGAATATCAGATTTTCTGTTTTCTGTGTTTAAAGTTTCTCATTTATGCTCTTATAAGACAATTAAAAAGGACCTGTTATGCTCATTTCCCGCACCATATTTTTATTCTTGGATTCGATATATTCAATTCAGCCTCTGTCTGAAATAAGCTGCTTTAGCTTCTTTTCTCTTTCAGGCCACCCATCCTTTGAATCAACTTTCTTCAGACTTGAACAGCAAATGGGTGGGGCTTGTGTGCCAGAGCAATGTGACTCAGATGACCGCAGAATAGAGATCTCTCACTGATATCATACAGAGCCAAGTCTAGAAAAAATAATTCAAGAAAATATAAGTGAGGCATGGAGAAACAGACTGGGAATCAGACATGACATGGCTGGAGAAAAAAGTACAGAGTACTCAGGATAGACTATCAAGAAACCATATACTGTATATATAAGATGGACACAGCCACCGTGATGACACCCATTGGTTAATGAGGCCCTGTTGTGAAGCTGAGCTAAGTATTTGGCCATCACAATCTCTATGTTTTATGTGACAAGCGAGGGGTGGATCTGACTGAGAAATTGAAGGACAGTGATGCCCATATGCTAGCAATTACAAGGTAAGCCACACAAAAGCATAGCTTGCTTTATCTGCCTTTTTGACTATAATGGGGACCACAGTTTACAAAATAAACATTGTGTTTAAACATCATGTATCCAGTCTTCTTCATCTTTCGGCTGCTCCTTTTAGTGGTCGCCAAAGTGGATCAACTGCCTTCATCTCACCCTATCCCTAGCATCCTCTTATGTCACACCAACTCTCTGCATGTCTTCCTTCACTACATTCATGAATCCTCTTTGTAATCTTCCTCTTTTCCTCCTGCCTGGCAACTCCATCCTCAATATCCTTTTTCCAATATAATCACCATCCCTCCTCTGCACATGTCCAAACTATCTCAGCCTTGCCTCCCTAACTTTATCTCCAAACCGCTCAACCTGAGCTGTCCCACTGATGTACTCATTTCTAATCCTCTCAATCCTGGACACTCGCAATGAAAATCTTAGCATCAGCTCTGCCACCTTCAGCTCGACCTCCTGGTTTTTTTCTTAGTGACACCATCTCCAAACCATACATCATAGAAGGTCTCACTACCATCTTGTAAATCTTCCCTTTCACTCTTGCTACTCTCCTTCTGTCACAAATCACCCCTGACACTCACCTCCATCCACTCCACCCTGCCTGCACTCTTCTTCGTGTCTCTTGTGCACTGTCCATTGCTTTGGATGGTTGACCCCAGGTATTTAAACTCATCTACCTTCACTACCTCTGCTCCTTGCAGCTTCACTGTTATACCTGCCTCCCTCTCATTCACACATACGTAATCTGTCTTGCTTGTACTGATTTTCATTCCTCTTCTCTCCAAAGCATACCTCCACCTCTCCAGGCTCTCTTCCACCTGCTTCCCTCTCCTCCTCCTCTGCCTTTGGCCAACAGTAGCAGTTTCCACCGGCACCCTGTTGGCCAACAGCATCAGAGGCGGCTGTTGTTAACCCGGGCCCCAACCGATCCGGTATGGAGATCACACTGTTAATGATCCGCATATTTGATTTGCCAAAACTTTTCATACTGGATGCCCTTCCTGATGCAACCCTCCCTATTTATCCAGGCTTGGGACCAGCAGCAAGAGTACCAACTGATGCCATAAATTCATCAAACAAGTGTTTACTTTTCTCAAAGACTTCTACAAAATCAAGCTTTAGGAAAGAAAGGAGGTTTAAGGGACCTCTGCACTGGCTTAACTTTTCAGACAAGAAGCTATGCCTATGCCATTAACAAGGACTGCACACATCTTTATATACCCAAGGAGCTACCAAGAAAACCAAAGTGGGCAGGGCAATCAATGACAAAGACGAAAAAACAGACTAAAACAGAAAGTAAAGCCAACTGAAACAAATAACAACAGTAACTAACAAAATGAAACAGTAAATGACCAAAACAAAATTTGGGAGAGACTAAGATCCCTCTTAAGATACAAGAGGGAAAGAAATTTACAAAAACTGACAAGATAAAAAACTAAGTCCAAAAAACAGATAAAAAAAAAAAAATTAAAACCCAAAAAACTATAAAATTTTATTATTTTTATTTTCCAAATTTAAAAAAATGAAATATCTCTTTTACCGTATTCAGACCTTTGTTGTGACTCCCCAAATTCCAGTCAACTGGCTCCTGTTTTAGCTTCACTATGCCTTCCGGTCTCCGTATAACTTGACTGGAACCCACCTTTGCCAAACTTAATTGATTTGACACAGTTTAGAATACAAGGGGTCCTGTAATGGGCTGGCCACTTGTCCAGGGGCTACCCTTCCTTATGCGCTATGACAGCTGGGATAGCTTGCAGAATGGAGTGTTTAGTTTTATAGTTATGGATGAAGCCAAGCTACAATGGCAGTGTAGAGTTTTTGCTTTGTTAAACCCATTGACAGTTCAGTTTTTGCTAGGATGAATGCTAATTTGGGCTACTTTTACAGATGGGCTGTCTATACAGGTTCTATTTATCTAACCCCCAAGAAAGAGCATGAATACATACATCCTAAAGTGCTTCCTTTCACAACAAGCAATGGAACTAAAGGCCTTGGTAAAAATTAGCACACAAAGACACACTTTTTCATACAACTTTAAACTGGGACTTTATCTTAACCACCTGGCTCTTTCTCTTTGCCACCTTTCGTTCATTTACGATTTAGGCCTTAGCACTGCTCCTCAAACAACCTTAGGTTTGTTAGCTTCCAGTTGTCAATAGAAACCTTATCCAGCTGGATGATAGATGGCTCTAATGTTATTGTGTTTGAAATATCTTCTGGCAAAGTCCACCTTTTCTGATAAGCAGATGATATGCAAAGCTCTAGTGTAATAATCCTCCATTCATAATCCACCTCTAAATATTAACTTTTATCTCACATTATCTGCTTCACTTCTTTTCTCAGATTCTGACATTGAATGGATATTGACATCACTGCCTGCAGTTATTTTCAGAACTTCTTGCTGCCAGGATGTTACCATAGCATTGAGAAAATTGTTGTGTGTGTTTGAGCTGACCACTTGTTGCACACCGCCTCCAGTCACAAGGCTCACAGAAATCTGTGTCTGTGGACTGCAGTGAGATGCAATGCATCAGTGAAAGGTGCCAGGAGTAGCGCAAAGCCTCCTTATGTTACAATTCCATGAAAGTTGAAAGGGAATGAAAAGATAGCTGTCATGAATACAAATGAAGCAGAGATATACTGGCATTAGCGCACTATGAGGTTATCAAGCTGGGCATCACCAAGCATGTTTTCTAGTAGGAATCACTTCTTGCTTTACATAGCTGTTGGTGTAAAAGGCCAAACAGGAGCTGTGATAGTGAGGGCACTGGGAAAATGTCAGCCTACTCTACTGCATATCAATAACCTTTAACAACTGCAGTTTGGAGTCTGTCCTGTTAGCTGTATAGACCTTTCACCATTATATTTCCATATTCCATATTTTTACACAAATGTTTCTTGCAGAATTAAATGTGGATTCATTAGTTATTTAAAACATGCTGAGACCCAGAAGGGACATCCACACAGGAAGAGACCAGCAGCACTAAAGCGACCAGAGACCATGGATCGTCAGCGAAAGTCAGCGGCTTGTAGCAGCAACAGGCAAAATAACCCCTAGCAAAGAGAAGGGTGTGGGTACTGAATTAAACTTTTCTCAAATTTGAAGCAAGCAATTATATCGACTACCAATGAAAATTAAGGATACAGATGACTGACATTTGACAGGGTGTAAATACATTAGAGGGTCGATACAAAGCAAGTCGCTTTATACACTTTATCCTTGTGTAGCCCATAGCGGCCGTGGCCAGCCATTCTGCATTCCCCCATAGCAGCCATTTTACGTTTTACCCCCTGAGTGAGTCACTAATGTTCTTATTGTCTTGTGGTGTTGACTGACTGATTTTATTTTATAAAAAATATATATTTTTTTGTTGTTGTTTTGCTTTTTTCTATTAATGAAGAATAATTATATTAATTTTTTACCAAATTCTTTTTATGCTCTTGGTTATTGATAGCATGTGTCATAATTTGCACAATGAGTTCCGGGCTAAAAGCCACACTGAATGAACAAATAAAGTTTAACTTAATCTCTCTGGAACTTGAAGGGTTGTAGTGTTTTTCACAAATAATACTTAGGTAGGCTTGAAAGTGTGTTTTTGACCATCTGTCTTAAGCAAAGTGGTTAGGTAGAGGTGAAGGGGTGTGTTTTCCGGTCACAGTTTGTCCTTTTCATACTGATGATGGGTTGTGGGAAAAAAAAAAAGTACAGTTCTTAATGGGTCACACATAGATTGAAAGAGCTATTTCTGATTGTTAAATTAAAATAAATTTATAGTTGAGACTATTCAGTATATTTTTTAGTTATACTTAGGTGTTTTTGCAGGAATCTTAAGCAGGAATCTTAAGCAGTCCAATAGAAGTCTGTAGGGATACAAAGGGTTTAAGTGGACCTGACTTAAGAGTAAACAGCCATGCCTGCATTTCTATGAACCTATGATGTTCATTATAAAGAAAAAACAAAGAATAAGCTGGAGAGGAGCTCAGGGCTCAGTTTGAATTTGAGGTGGTTGGGCTGACATAACGGTAATATGGTGAATGCTGTAGACATTGCTATGGCTTGAAAGAAGACCCACAACTTTATTTTGCTTAATCAGTGCTCCTAAAATAAACTTCTAGTTAAGTGTGTTAGCATGCCACCAACTCACAGTTTATAGTTACGCACACCTGCCCAACATACTAAACACTTCATAGAACTGCAACACAAATGTGTCAGTTCTCCATCTGGTTCAACCATCATATATTAAGATTAAGGGGCACTTGAGATGCACATACATCACCCATTACAGAATTTCAAAGCTGTGCCAATATTTGACATATATCTTCTTCTTCTTTTTTTTTTTTGCTTCATTAGTGCTCCCAAAATTAACTTTTAGAATTCCTCCTCTTTGTGCCAGAATGAAAGTGTGCAAAAGCCCACCAAGTGTTCAGACTGTGTTCAGTCTGAATGGGTCAATGATTCTGCCAAAAGACCAATTCAATTTTATTTATATGGCGCCAAATCACAACAACAGTCGCCTCAAGGCGCTTTATATTTTAGGGTAAAGACCCTACAATATTAGACAGAAAACCCCAACTGTCAGACGACCCCCTATGAGCAAGCACTTGGCAATAGTGGGAAGGAAAAACTCCCTTTTAACAGGAAGAAACCTCCGGCAGAACCAGGCTCAGGGAGGGGCAGCCATCTGCCGTGACCGGTTGGGGATGAGGGAAAACAGAAGAGAGCAGAGGGAGACAGGACAAAAAAGGCACACCTATGGGAGAGAGACAGGGTTAATAATAGACCAGAACACTGTTTGTTGTCAAAGCTACAGTTATTAGTTTCAGGATCATTTTAACCAGTGTTGTAGCACAGTAGTGACAAGGCAATAATATTTTGGTAAGGGTAACATAATATGACAATTTAATCAAAACTTAGTAAAAACCTAGTAAAAATACTTGTCAGGCAGTAAAAGGAAAGCCTTGGTTTACCCTCAGACAGGATGTTCCTATAATGATGTGAAATGAAGACAGGAAACCTATGAATAACTAACATGGGGAGGGTGTGGAGCTTATGAAAATGCTGCTGGTTTTGCTGGACTAAATGTTCATAATTAGAGGCTCTGGCTCATTCAGAGAGTAAGAAACAGTACCACCTGGAATACAATCACAGTACCACCTGGAATGACATGGAATAACAGCACAAACTGATGACTGAAAACAGACAAAGAGAGTGGAATTCTTAATATGCACAACAAAGTAACACAAATAACTCTTTGGCAGCTCCCCTCTCTCAGTGACCCTTACTAGGTTAAAGACAGAAGCAGCAACAGGGAATCCACTGGACGAGAAGCCTAACTATATCTATTAGCAGCTCTGATGTCTTCTACCTTTACTGTGCTGAAGCCAAATTGGCAGTGTGTCTGATTGGCTATGTTGCTCAGCAAAGTCATTAACCTTGCTATTGTGTCTCAAAAGCACAAACACTTGCAAACTGCAGTCACTGTGACCAGCCATTGTACATCGTCACCAGAAGGGGCTGGTCCAAAGAGGCAATTCAAGAGATGAAAATATAAGAGTAATTCGATTAAATAAACCATTTCCACCTCTCAGTATTGAGAGAAAAAAAAGAAATCATGGCATCTGTGAGACAAGAGCCCTGTGACTTAGTGACCCATCTGCAGGGGATTCTTCCCAAGGGTCTGATCACCTGCTATCCTCATTAGCTCTTATATAATTTTAATGTACTTCTTTTTGTTGTTATACTAATCTATCATTGGTCAAACCATGTCTACTGATGTTCCACTTCCTTAATGAATCAACAACTGGAACACAATATTGACCGTGTTGTTTCAATGACAGTTTCCAAATAGCTAGCGTTTTTCATTAGGCAATGCACCATTTAGCTTGTTGTAACAGACATGAAGAGCAGATGTGCTCGGCTGGAATGGATCACATCTGCAATTTTTGGGCCACAACTGTTCTCGCCTGATGACACTGACTCATGTCGAGTCTGGCTTTCTCAACCGATCAACAGTTCCAGATTTCATGGGTTAAATGTCAGGTGTGTTGTAGCATTTGGGCCACATTGGGCCCACAGAACACTTGCCGTTACTCTTGCTAAGCCCAGCTCGTGACTTTTGGATGACATCTGGCCCACACAACATTTGCCAGCACAATGACTATAAGTGCCATAAGTAGGCCCAAATGAGTGTGTGCAATCTAGGAAAGACGACAGGCACGCTTTAATTTTCTCTTGAAGTCTGGATGCAACAGCGGGACATGTCTCCTGCTGTTAACTTGTAAACATGTAAAGTGAGTGGAATCCACTCATGCTTGATTTTTGCTTTGTTTGTTATAATTACAGGTTTTCCTTTTTTTAAATGTTTTAAATCAGAGGGTGTAGTGCAAAATTACCACTGTAACATACCGTGTGCTGCATCACCCCTGTTTGGACTCCCTGTTGGAGTTTTAATGGCACACACGGAGCAGTTAGGAACTCTTGTATGTCATTGTTTTACTGCTGAAGTTTTTGTTTGTTGACACAGAGGGTTGGTTTTCCTCACCACCACATATTGGTGCACACCTACTCATACATTTTGAACTATAATCACACATTAAGGTTCAGAAGCACTTTGACGCAAAATGTCACTGGTTTTCTGAGTCTGCCCCATGCACAAATGCACATTTACAATAAGGGAAATGAACACGTGCAGCAAGAAAATTTGTGCCACTGTTTATTTTTTTGTTTATTTTTTTCTACATACGGCTTTTTGAAAGATTTGAAAAATGAAAAGAAAATGGCTAAAGGTCAACATTTTTCTTTATTCTCTATAAGAAGTTGTTTTTAACAATCTCCTTTTGATCAACAACTTCCTCTCAGCGGCTGAGGAAACCACATGTGGACATTTTAAGCTTCGTGGTCTTCACGGGCCGTCCTCCTGTGGGAGGGTTTGTCAGTTTTGTGCCATATTTTACTGAAAGAAATTAAAAAAGAAAGTTCACAACAGCAACAAGTGACAGCAAAAAAAGGTCTTGTATTTTGTCTTGGCCACCAAATCTGTTTTGGAGTAAAGCAGGAAAGGTCACACATGCTTTACACAGTAATATCAAGGGATGATATGAGATGAGATTTTAAAAACTGATACAACAGTCTTCTTTGTTCAGTTTTTTGCCAGAAAACCATGGGCAGTAGTATTAAGTAGTTTTCCCCCCATCAGTGGTTTATCGCTTATCACTCAGTAATACAATAATGTGCACAAGTCTTGAGCCACCCCTCATTTCTTAATATTTTGCTAGGAAAATGGGAAATAGGTGCAGTGATTTATTTGCCAATAAGATGCTTTCCAGATTGTAGCCCGGCTAGAAAAAAGATATAGTAGAAATTAATGCTTGATGTATATGTAATGTAAATAAATAATATAAATATGTCCTTTGGTTGAAAAAAAAAAAAAAGAAGAGGTGGGTGAATCACGTGACCTGTTGTGATGTGACCCAGCCAATCAGCAGTGAGCTCCCAGCTATCCTTGCTGTTGACCTTGATCACGTGACTTCGGCAGTTGCCATTTCGTTCACGTTTGTGCAACGCTATGTGTTCGCCAAATGGTTGTGTTAGTTAAGCACATGTGTGGAGGTTGGAAGTGACTCTGCTGCATGGGCTATTGTTCAGAGCTTCAACCTGCTCAGCGGTGACTAAGAGACAATCAGCTAACTTTTGTTTAGAAGTATAGTTTCAAAAGTTGCAGAAACGAAAATGTCTGCTAGCCGCTAAGCTAACGACTGCAGTGAAAAATGCCATAGACTCATGCTAGCAGCCTTAGCATGTTGTGTGTATGGGAAGGTGGCTAGCAACTGCTTTACTTTGAAACTGTGTAAGTCAGTTCAATAGATGTTGAATATTACTTTGGTTAAATTATTGTATATGTGTAAACTTTCTTTTTTTTTAATGCAATTGCAAGCAAGTAGCTACAGTTTAATTTGCTTTTCCTTGAGTTCCTTATGAAGTGTAAGTTGTTATAACAAGCAACCACTGTATAAGCTGAGTTACTGAGTTACAGTGGGTTGCTGAATGTGAGTTCAACCTTAAACCAAGGTGAGTGTTTCTTGTGAACATTGCCAACCTTCCAAACCGATAGGATTTTGGTTTACTTAGTAGAATATGACCTTGAAGTAATTTATCTTGTTGGACAACAGAACTAACTGAGAGATGTGAACTAAATTACACTGATACTCACTGTTCACAGTGTTAGGAGTGAGTGTGACTACTTCATGACTGTGTATGTGACTGTATGGATTATGTGACCTGTTTATAGGTCAGGTTTTGTTCATCTGGTAAAACAACAGATTGATGGGTGAATCCAGTCCGACACAAGGCCTCCATTGAAGAGTAGAGATTTCACAGTTCCAGGTAACTGGATGGCGAGCCAACCCACGAGTTTCGATGAGATTGTCCAGACTACTTTGGAGACTTCCCACCCCACAGCGGGACAGATATCTACATGACCACTGATTTCATTTCCACTTCAGAGTGTGGTAGGACGGACAACTAAACAAACACAGATTGGGCCCCAATGATCAATCTGCCAACAGACACTCATTTACACACTTGATTGAGAGACATGTTTTATTTCATGTGCGCACTTTATTATTTTAGTTTGTTAATTTTGGGGAGAGTACTTTGTATTATAAAGTTGTTGTGAAAGTATATGTATTGCAGCTGCTATGTGTTTAAATACACATTTTGTGCAAAAAGTTACTGTGGTGTTGCCTTTCATTATTGATGCTTGATCCCTGCGCTCCTGCCGTACCTAGTGCTTCTGATATTGGTCTAGTGATATCTTCCTTACTCAACCGTAACCAGGGTTACAAGATGGTATTGCATGGTGGATCAAAGTCAATGACACTAACACTAAAACTGAATTGATCATTTTCAGCTTATTTGTTTTTTTTTGTAGAAATATACAAAATGTTTCTGATTCACTGTATATGGAATTTTTGGAAATATCCATTCATTCATTTTCTTCTGCTTATCCAATTCAGGGTCATGGTGGGACTGGAGCCTATCCCATCTGTCATAAAGGGAAAGGTGGGGTACATCCTGGACAGGTTGCCAAACTGTCACAGGGCTGACAAAAGCGTAATTTGTGGTCCCGCTAATGTGTCCATCTGCGTACGTTTCCATTTGGACAGCGTAAGGAGAGGGGTTTTCACCCACTGTGGACCTCCTCCCATGCATTCCCATGTTGACGGAGTTCACTGGGAATGGGAGAACCTCGAAAAAAACCTCAAAGATCAAAAAATACAGCATGAAAAGCACAGGCAGTGGCTGCAGTGGACACTTTTCATTGTTTTCAACACTCAGTTTCACTTCAGCTCTTTGTATGTTAGAACTTTGCTCTTCTCTGCAGCTGGCTGACGGATCAACACCACAAGGAAGAGGAGCCCACAGACCGGTTGTACCACGTACTTTGTACACTGCCCCCATTGACAACAGAGCTCTCTGCAGGTCACTGCACTGCCAGCGGACTGCAAACGCGCTACCCATATATTCCGCTACAGAAAGATAGACAACCATTGACACCTACGGCCAATTTGCAATCACCAATTAACAATTACATGCATGTCTTATACTGTGGCAGGAAGGCATGGGGAGAACATGCAAACTCCACACAGAAAGGCCCCAGGTGAATTTGAACCCAGGTACCTTGCTGCTATAAAGTGACTGTGCTAACCGCCACACCACTGTGCCATATTTGTAAATAATGAGACCTAAGATTTCACTAAGCAAATTACTAGAAATTTACTGAAAATGTAATGAAAAAGTGAATCCTGAAGCCTGTTTAAAAAGTGTATAGATGTATGCTGTAATTGTTTCTTTTTAATTAAATAACCCTAAGTAAGCTCCAAAATTATAAAAAAAAAATTAGATTTTAAAATTTATTCAAAAAGTATGATAATTACAAGTAAATCTTTCATAGCATAGAATTACAGAAGCTTAAGTACTTTGGTAGAAAAACAACATTTTTTATTGTCTTTGATACAGGATACTCAAATGGTATATGTGACAACCAAGCAGGGGGAAAATCAACTAAGCAGGGGGAAAACCTAGTATCAGTAAATGAACGAACACGGCAGTTCATATCACACGTGCATTTTTGGATTTTTCTAGTATAATACCCTTTTAAAAACATCCTAATTAGAAATATGGATATTTGTGTTCTGTCTATATGAATGGTAGCAACAGTAAAAAACAGCACTTCTAGTTATAGGCGTTGTTTTCATAATAGATGAAAATGACAATGTAAGGGGGCTGCTAAAAGTCAACCCAAATCTGTCATTTTCCTTAGTTTTACAAAGATTTATTGCAAGTTTTAACTCACTGTTTAGATATTTAGAGATTTAATCGACATCCAAAAATCTGTTAACAGAGATTTCCATACATTCAGGTTGGTGGTAGTTTGTCAACAGTTTCTTAAGTTAACACGTTAGTTTGCGTTTACATTCAAAACTTTATGGTATTTAACCAAATGGGAGAGTGTAGCTACACATATTTACCAGGCACAGTATTTATGAATCCATATAATTCCACTTTTTAAAATCAAATTTTCTAAAGTGATGAAAGTGTCAGATTAATTGCAAGTGTCATTACATCTGAGCTAAAGTAGACTGGTATGTACTTGTACCAGTCAGTTTTCACTTTATTATTTTAGGTTAGCCTGGGTCAGAGCAGTGGCTCTTTATAAAAGTTCAGGAGGGGTAATCTGACCCCCTAGCTGAGTATAACAATAATAATAGCTCAACAGAAAAGTTATTCACATTCAGAAATGTGTTTTCTGCAGTACCACTTTACTAGATAATGAGTGTGACAGCTGACAACCCAATGGGATATTCAAATGGAACTTAAAAAAGGAAGATAAGACTGTGTAAATGAGGCGTTCAGAGGCAGGTGCTTTCACACAGATGTGGTCTCTACGATAATTAAAATTTACATTTAGGCAATTGGCAGAAGCTTTTATCAAGAGCGACCAACAATAATTGCAACATTAAAAGAGAGAAGAGTGAAGCTCCCTCAAGCATCAACTGTGTAAATAGCTTATTGCTTCTAAGTACAACAAGTGGTCAGTGTTGCATTAGTCCAGAAGATAGAAGTGTAAAGTTATGGCTAAAACACATGCCTGTGTAGTGCGTGCTGAGGGTGAAGCAGAAAGTTTAGGGTTCGGCATAAGCGTACTGGTCAGGGATCAAGGTGAGATTAGAAGAAATGGATTTTCAATATGCATCTGTCTTCTGCTTATCCAATTCAGGGTCATGGTAGGGCTGTCATGGTGCAAGAGGCAGGAAACACCCTGGACAGGTCACCAGTCTGTCGCAGGGCTAGCATATAGAGACAGACAACCACTCACACCTACAGCAAATTTATAATCACCAGTTAAGCTAACATGCATGTCTTTGGACTGTGTGAGGAAGCCAGAGTACCCAGAAGCTTCTCACTGTGAGGCGACAGCGCTAACCACTGCACCACTGTGCCACCTATACTTTTAACAATAGATGTAAATTATATCACATTTATTAACTAATTAATTAATGAATTTATTTATTTATTTTTCAGTGCAAAGAGGAGGTCGACTAGTAAAAGCTGAGTGCAGAAGCATGGCCAAAATGTTGGGCTGAATGATGCCCTTTAATGTACCTCATGGCAGTGATTCTCAGTGTGGGTCGTGTGTCAAAGTGCATGATATGTGAGGCACGAGCGGCCGCGGGAAAAGTCATGCAAAACTAATGTCTAACGTTTGAGTCATTTTCATTGTGGAGCAAAGAAATTCACACCGTTCACATTAGGAAACCTGCTCATTCACTTATAGAGCTGATAAAATGGAGAGCCTGTTGACAGTCATGAAAAGAAAAACAGGTGGTGCTTCTGAGACAAACGAGACAACTGGCAATAATCAGCAAAAATATCAAGTCAAAAAGAAAATATGATGAATCCTGTCTTGCTCTTGGTTTCACAGTGAATGTGGTGAGATGTGAGGAGAGACCTGGCAGTTTAGGATATGAGACCCAACAATTTAAGAAGACACGTAAGGACATTACACCCCAGTAACATCCATAAGCCACTCAAGTTCTTTCAAAGAAAACTTGGAGAATACTGGCAGCAGGAAAATCGCCTAGTGAAAACTGCATCAGTAAATAGCAAAGCACTAATGGCATCATACCAAGTCACATACAGAACTGCCCAGTGCAAGAAACCACACACGGCAACAGAGGAGCTCATACGCCTCAGCTTTAGACTACGTTGATGAGATGAGCGCTGCAAAACTGAAGGATGTCTCTCTGTCCAGTGACAGTTGCAGGGTGCATCTGCGACATTTCAAGTGACATTGAAGAACAACTCATTGATACACTGAAAGACAAACATTTCACCTTGAAGGTGGACGAGACTGCTTATTGCATATGTTTCATATCATGTATGCTTTGTCACGTCAGAGTCTCTGTGGGATTTACTGTTTTGCAAGTATGTCCCAAGTAGAGGTAAGTTGTGAGGTAAAGTCTTTGAGCTCAGAGAAGAAGTTTGGATGTTTTTGGAGAAGTAACGTATGCATGAAGCTGCAAGCATAGTGATAATGAATATCTGATGAAGCTGGCTTATCTCAGTGACATATTTGGAAAGCTGAATGAATTAAATATTCAGCTTCAAGGCAGACAGACATCTTCCTCAACTGGCAGACAAGATCAGTGCATTCACTCAAAAACGAGATTTTTAGCAGGCAACTTGATGAAGGAAATGCTGTTTCCTGTGAGATTCTGAGTGAATTTGCTGAAACCAGTGTTTTTGGAGCTAGCACAGTGTTCCAGTGTCTTAAAGAACACATCTCTTCCCTGAGAACATTCTTTCAGAAATACTTCCCAAACAACAGTGCTCAGTGTGACTCGGTGAGCACCTGCTGATTTTACTTATGCTGAAGACCAGTTCATCAAGATGACATCTGACTCCACCCTCAGGCTGAAGTTTTCAGCTCAGACACTTCAGTTTGCCACATCCTATCTCTGTGAGATGGGCTTTTCTGCGGTTTCCTCACAGAAATCAAAGTAGAGATCTTGGCTGAACATTGAATATGACTTGAGAGTGGCAGTATCAAACCTGCAACCCTGTTTTGAAAAGATGTGCAGTGAAAAACAGGCTCACTAATATAGTGACAAGTGTTGATCTCTGACTAAATTATTTAATTGTCTTTCTTGGCAAATTTCTGCATTTGTTCTTTTTTATACACACTGTGTTTCATATACAGCTCTGGAAAAAATTAAGAGACCACTCCAAAATTATCAGTTTCTCTGATTTTGGTATTTATAGGTATATGTTTGAGTAAAATGAACATTTTTCTTTTATTCTATAAACTACTGACAACATAACTCCCAAATACAAATATTTAGAGCATTTATTTGCAGAAAATGAAAAATGGTCAAAGTACCAAAAAAGGTCCAGTGTTTTCAGACCTCAAATAATGCAAAAAAAACCCCAAAAACAAAACAAGTTCATATTCATTTTTAAACAACACATTACAAATGTTTTAACTTGGGTGTTCAGAAATCAATATTTGGTGGAATAACCCTGATTTACAACCACAGCTTTCATGCGTCTTGGCATGCTCTCCACCAGTCTTTCACATTGCTGTTGGGTGACTTTATGCCATTCCTGGCGCAAGAATTCAAGCAGCTCAGCTTTGTTTGATGGCTTGTGACCATCCATCTTCCTCTTGATCACATTCCAGAGGTTTTCAATGGGGTTGAGGTCTGGAGATTGGGCTGGCCATGACAAGGTCTTAA
>VUQI01025599.1:0-21632 GCA_015106735.1 Paratilapia polleni | reverse complement strand
CCTCTATCCCCCCCCCCCCCCCCCTTTTTTTTTTTTTTGTACACATCTTTCATTTCAAAGCCTTGAGGTGCAAAGTTAATTAACTGACTACATGTGCAGTTAATTTTAATGCAGAGTGGCGCAAAGTAACTTCAGCCAAGTTCCCTAACATATTAACAAATAACAGTGGGCCTCATGCAAGAATTATTTCTTCTGCTCCCATCCCAAACCTCTCATTTAGAGGGTGCATATGAGAAGCCAGAGTTGCATAACTAAACATATTGTAAATTGGCCTTTTTAACATATTACATTTAGATAGACACTGGTTTGCATTAATTCTGTTTAGCAGGGTCCTGCTGACTCATTGCCATACTGTAATAGCACAGTAGATTAGGTAGAAATTGTTCAAAACCAGAAAGTGTGAAAATCTATGCTCTTATATATATAATAACAGGACACATGTCATTTTGATATGGCATTTGGAGTTTGGTGTGCAACATGTGTTCAATTATTTAGACTGAATTCAAAATTAATGCATTGATCTTTTTTTTTGCAAAATGTGTCATGTTTAAGGCAAATGATCCATGGATGTTGTCACTGGACCGTACAAACTAGGCATTATGGCTTCTTATTCATATTAAAGATATGAGAAAGATAACTTTGTTACAAAAATCAGCTTCTGTGTTCTCAATCATGTCTAAGGATTAACAAAATCAGAGGAAATGCTGGTGTAACTGGAATAACACGTCCCATCTGCCTTGATGTGTGTTATTGCCAGAGACCATATAAAAAATGGATGTAGCTTCCAGGTCTGAAAAGTGAAGCCAAACCTGCATTCTGTCTAGTGGCCATCAGGGGTGACTCCTTTGGTTGCAAAGAGACTTCAGGTTGTGTACAAGTAAACACTTTCATGATGACTTTATTGGCTCTGTCACTTGTTTTGGGTCATACTGAACAAAACGTGAAGTTCATTCTGTTATCGTCATTCTCAGAGTCAGAAAGAAGGATTATCCAGTAAAGATGAAGTCTTACACACTTTCTGCTGATGATAATGATGATGCAGTGAACAGATGGTATTCATCAGGTTGAAAGAGGCAACAACTTTTTCACAATTGTCATAGGAAAAGCAAAGCTGTTAGTAACAATGTCTAACTTTGTCAGTTCAATTAAATTAAATTCAGTTTTCGCCACATAGCACCAGTTCACAATAACACTTGTCTCAAGGTGTTTTAGGCCCCAGTTACACAGGCACAGAGATGCTAGGGAAAAATGTGTTATTCCTCAACCAGTTAGCGAGTGGTTGCTGGAGGTTGCTGGCTGTCACTGAGTGAAATCAGTCACAAAGAGGCTGCACCAAATGCATCCTTGCAATTGCTTTGATTGCTGCGGTCGCCTGTACTTTGTATGGAGGAAGCCGACTTGTTTGCAAACACTCGGCAACTGCTCGCTAAGCAGTAGTGAAACTGTGAAAAGTCCATTAGTCTTCAAAGTAAAAGTTGCCCTTTTTGAAACGTGTTGGCTTCAGCGCGAAGGCACAACTTTTACTATAATGGCTGACAGCAACTCTTGAATAGAGCAGCTATTGTTAATGTTGTTACTAGCACTTGTGTGAAAAAGACTTGTTTCTTCTGTCAACCTGATGAATGCCACCTGTTCACTGCAACATCCTTATCATTAGCAGGCTTCATCTGTGGGTGAGCATTAACAAGAAAGCCTTTAAGTTATTTTGACTGATAGCAGTAGTAGGGGACTGGAAACCATTAGAAAGTAGATGGATACCAGTGATGTCGTCATAGCTGCTCTGTAATGAGGCAGCAATAAAGCAGAGGTGTTGTGATAAATATTCTGAACTAAGATTTTCCCTTAACTTTCAAGATTCAGGGCTTTCTTCAGCAGGTATCAGTTTGTCAAAGTACAATCATTAAGTACGGCAACTCCACCCATAAAAATTAAAACATTTTCTGATTTAAATTTGGCTGATTTCCACATCAAAGTCATCTCCTTGCGCACCTTCTACCACTTCCGGCACAGCTGCTGTCTTTAGAGCGCTCCCTGGTAGTCTTGTTCTTGCACTGAGATTTCACCACAGACCTCAAACGTCCAGAGAGAGAAAACCTCGACTTCTGTGTCAAACTGACCTGACTTTCACGTCAGTGGTGAAGAGTGCTGGCTTTCCAGCTACAACCCAGAGATCAAACAGCAGTTTTCAGTGGAAGAGTGCAGTGTCCGAGCCTGAAAAAGGCTCATCAGATCAGAAGTGGACCCACGCCATGCTTGTTGGTTTTTCAAGCATTTGTGGAGTCGTGTGCTTTGAATTCATCCCCCAGCATGGACTGTCAGCACCGACTTTTACTCTAGTGTGCTGAGGCGTCTGAGGGAGGATATTTGTCGGAAACGACCTCAACTGTGCCAGTACACATTGCAGGAAAACACAGGAGATATTTTTATGGTCACACCAACACAAACTTTGCACTTGCCCTCTACTCCAGATTTCCCTCCTTGGGACTTCATTATCTTCACCAAAGTGAAATTCAAGTTAATCCAGCAACACTGGAAGTCTTACATTTCTGCCAAGGAGACAACCTATAAGGGGAGATCAGCCAAATTTAAGTTGGGTATCCTTTTTTTTTTCTTTATTGCATTTTTTTTTTTTATGTGAAAGCCCCAGAATGAATCCACACCCCGTATAGTACCCGAGTCACATGACAGCAGATGGTCATGCATATAGATATATAGAGATATAGATATAGATAGAGTTAGATGCTATAAATTCTCTTTGTAAAGCTATGATGGGAAGCAGTCAAGAGGAAGCAGTGTCATGGATGTTGTTCAGCAGGATGATAGATATTTAGTTATTCATCATAATTTTAGTTATTTAAAGATTACAATGCTCAGTGCAATACTAAAAGTCAAACTAATCTGGAAAAATCTAATCTCTGCATAATTTACACGACAGATCTGGACTGCTCATGAACTTCATTCACTCATATCTTGGTGAACGTGACAAGTTCTTACTTGTTTGTGGCACCAGTTTGTTTATATGAGTGGTTCTTGCACGAGGCCCATTGTAATATTGGTTGTGCATGAACAATCAATCTGCATATTTCGTTGCTAAGAGAGGTCATTATAAAGAAGATAAATCTGTTTATCTGCTGGTAAAATACAATTGGCCCTCAGACCTGCAGCACTGCTGTATGAGGTCCTGATGCAGGGCACTCTGAGTCAGTTCAGGTTCTGTCTGTGGTTTGTAGAGCTTCTCACTGCTGGAGGCACATTGCTTCTCTGCTTTAGCACTCTGGGCTTGGTTTTGATTTGAAAGACCCTGTCCGGCCTCACCTCTTTTATGGCGACCGCAACTAAGTTTTGTTTTTGACTGAAAATTTCAGACAATATGACATTTTGACTCCCCTCATTTTCTTGAGCTTTGACCTGCCTTGGATGGAATATAATCCTAATCAGGACTAGAATTGAGTACATTTAAGCAAACATGAGTTTCCAGGGGAAGGAGGTTAAATTACTTTTTTCTTTTCATTTTTTTTTAATTGTAATGTCGCTATTCCATTTCACTTAAAAAAAAAAAAAAAAGAACATTTTGGAAATGGCGATACTGTAAAGATTTGATTCCATGCAAGCTGGTCTGTGCAGAATGTGATATGTGTGATGGGAAAAGTTTGCTTTATGAGCAGGACTGCATGCCGGCTTTTTGCCAGTACTTTGTTATTTGAGTATAACCCTGATTCATTGTTAACTTGCTGGCTGATTTTATTCCGGTGCTGCCGCATGTATTTCCCATAGACTGGTCTTGGTACAGTGCTCTGAATCTGATTGCCAGACATGCTATAACTGCTGCAATAAAATGCTGTACCCAAACCGGGAACCCCATGCAGGGTTTCCAATCATTTTGTTCATGCAGTCTGGCCATTACAGGAGGCTTCACTCAGGCCGAAAGGTCCTGGCCTTAGTTTTTAATTTAGAATAATAACCAGATGTTATTGTGGTAACTTTACGTAGAAATCGCTTCCTGTAAGAACACTGTTTTAACTCACATTAGATGCTAGAAAACCATAATTTTAGTCTGTATTTCTAGACTTTTTAGTAGTCCTACTTTCAACAGGCTTGTCTGCAAATGAGATTCAGAGTTTGACCAGGTGTTAAGGTGCATCACCTAATCATACACTCCTCCTCTCTTTGCATACCCACCCCCTCCCCACAACGCATGCACACACACACACACACACACACACATACACACATACACACACACATGTGTACATCCATACAAATGTAGGAGGCAAGTTGCTGTGCTGCGACTCATGCCCAGCTTCCTTCCACCCGGAGTGTCTGGAGATGGAGATGCCAGAGGGTGCGTGGTCCTGCAGCGATTGCAGGGCAGGGAAGAAACCTCACTACAAACAAATTGTCTGGGTCAAACTAGGCAACTACAGGTAGGAAGCACAGACTATCGACTGCTGAGGGCTATGCAGCTGGCTGTCACTTTGTGGTATGATTGCATTTAAAGGATAAGATTGGTGATATTTTAGATTTCTTGTTGCAAAAATTAAAAAAAATCCCACAAAAAAGACCAAAACCCACAATGAACTGTGTTGAGTCAGGCTTGCACTTTCTGTGCAAACCTTTAAAAAAAAGAAAGATCACTGATCAGCCACAATATTAAAACCACCTTTCTAATACTGTGTATGCCCCCGTAATGCTGCCAAAACATCTCTGACCCATCGAGGCATGGACTCCACTGAATTTTTTTCCTGTAGTATCAGGTGCCAAGACGTTAGCAGCAGATCCTTTAAGTCTTGCAACAAGTTGCAAGCTTTTTGTTTTTGTTGTTTTTGGCAGCACATCGCACAGATGCTCAGTCAGAATGGCATTTAGGGAATTTGGAGTCCATGTGAAGCAAACAAGTGACATTTATACTTTTTACTTACAAGAGTCATAAACTCTTTTACAAAAGCCAGTATGCAGCATGGAAAACAACAATTAAAAACAATGCAAAATTAAAAGAGAGGGCACTAAAGTGAAACAGACTGGAACACAAACCATCATGTTCCTCAAACCATTCATGGGCTTTCATGCTGAGAGAGGCCATCAGGGAAATTAGCTGCAATAAAGGTGTGTACCTGGTCATGCAACATCCACGTGAATACTACAGACATTGCTAGGAGCATCACGCCATCTCTATTGGCTTTTCATCTTTCCATAGTGCATCCTGCTGCCATCTCTATACCAGGTAAACAACACACGTACCCGGCTGTCCACATGATTGTAATAATGAACTCATATATATAATAATGATGTCTTTATTGTCATTGCACATGTACTACAAAATTGGATGCAATCCTATCATTGCAAACAACCGCTAAAGGCTTAAAAATGTGTCTATAAAAAAATAAATAAATAAAATTCTATAAATATATATACAAGTCTCTAAAAGTAACCATAAAAAGTTCTAACAGAAATTCAAAAAAGGAAAGTAAAACGCACATCATACCACACATACAAGACATTTTCACATTCTACAGGCATTCATTCCATGACTCATTCTCTTTAAAAAAAATTGCACAGTTGCAGCAGCATATAGTGCAGTTATGTCTTTTGGATAAAAAAATATTTTTTAGTCTGTTTGTCTGTGTTATTTTTGTTCTGAAACATTGGCCCGAGGGCAGCACTTCAAGCAGATCCATCCAACCCAATCCTGAGGGCAGCATTTGTTTGAACTGCTGCCCTCCAGGTTGGATGGATCTTTTATTATACAGTGATGTAAACAGCCAGTGGTCCAGTTTTGATGCTCACATGACCATTGTTGGTGCTTACAGCTGTGGACAGGGGTCAGCACAGGCACTCTAACCAGTCCAGCAGCCCTGTATGCAGCAACCGCTCTGTGTTGTCCTTTTTTCCATCGTGCTTCCAATACAGAGCCACTCCACTCAAAAATCACTGTAAAAATTGTGATCGGTGTTGATCCTCAAACAGTTCCCAAAATAGTGAATCCAGTCACCAGTACTATGATGGTTACAAAGCATCTGCAATTCAAAAATAAAACTTTATTGAGAGTGTTGCTACTTTTATTCACCGTTGTGTCTTGGCCACCGTTAAGGTTTTCACCCATTTGTGCTACAGTAGCTTTTCTGTGGGATGGACTTCAAAGGCCAACCTTGATTCCTCATGCTTATCAGTGAGACTGATGTCAGTTCACTAGTTGTGCTTCCTTGGGCCACTATTGGTAAATAGTTACTACTGCATATTGGCAAACAAGACCTCTATCACAATTTGTTTCTCAGATCTTTATGCTTGCTCTTTTTTCCAGCTTCTAGCACATCAACTTTAAGAACTTAACCAGCTGCCTAATATATCCCAACGCTTCACAGGTTGGGACAGTGTTACAGTGTGACCTGTCAGTGGTTTTAATGCTTCAGCTGTTTGGTGTAAGCAACCCATTTTTTAAATATTTATATCTTCATTAGGTACAAATAGGTTTGAGGCTGAGATAAGCACACAGATGTGGCACAGACATGCGAATTGTTGGTTTTGGTCTTTTTAAACTCAGTGTAACACATTGTCTTCACACCTCATGCGGAAACAGGATATGATAATATAGATGCAGGTATTCAGGAAACACTGACCAGAGCACAGCAATGTTGTCTGTCTCACACTAACTGTGAGTCAGGCTCAATATTTATCTCACAGCTTAGAGTCTTCTTACTGATTAAAGGTGCGGACACAAATAATTAGTAATCCATTAAACAAAAATGATTATATACTGCAGCTGGCTTAATATGAGCTTGAGAAAAATATTTTTGCTGGCAGAAACAAATAATCATTCACTTTGGATTTACTGCAGACGACTAAGAAGCCATGTAAATATAAGATCATGTATCTTTTTTATGGTTGGGTTTTACCACTCTGTTCACTGTCCTCACTTTTCTTCTCCTTCACGCTGAACAATGTCCCTTTGCCTGCCAGGTGGTGGCCAGCAGAGATCTGCAACCCTCGTTTGGTGCCATCAAACATTCAGAGCCTTCGGCACGATATCGGTGACTTCCCTGTCTTCTTCTTTGGCTCCCATGACTATTACTGGATCAACCAAGGCCGCGTCTTCCCGTACGTGGAGAATGACAAGAACTTTGTCACAGGACAGATCAATATAAATAAAACTTTCAAGAAAGGTAATGTATTCCTAGAAACTGTCCTCCTACATTTCATCACTTCAAGCTGAAGGAAAGATGATTTTCTGAGATGTCGTTCATGTTTTAGCTCTGGAAGAAGCAGCCCGGCGGTTTCAGGAGCTTAAGGCGCAGAGGGAGAGCAGAGAGGCTCTAGAGCAGGAGCGCAACTCTCGCAAACCACCACCCTACAAGTTCATCAAGGTGAACAGATGAAGAGATTAAAAACTGGTTATAAGTTAAAGTTTTTTGTTTTTAAGTCTTCTGTGTTTTTACTTATTCTGTTGCTGTTGTGTTTTCTTGCCAGTCCAACAAGCCAGTGGGGAAAGTTCAGTTGCACGTTGCCGACTTGTCAGAAATCCAGCGATGCAACTGCAAACCAACAGACGACCATCCCTGCAGCCCGGAGTCCCAGTGTCTCAACCGCATGCTGCAGTACGAGTGTCATCCGCAGGTCTGTGTGTATATTAAGATTTTTGTGTAATTACTGAGTTACATTAATAAAATGCACCTTCTAACTTAGTACTGTTGTGTTACTGTGGTCAGGTGTGCCCTGCAGGAGACAGCTGTGAGAATCAGTGTTTCTCCAAACGGCTGTATGCAGAAACTGAAGTGATAAAGACAGAGGGGTGTGGCTGGGGTCTCAGGACAAACCAGGCTCTCAAGAAGGTGGGTGCTGTGCTTAAAATCCAGACCTTTCATCTAAAATGTCATCAGCACCTTACTGTTACTCATTTGAATATACTTTAATCTGAAATGTTACCTAAACTGGGCAGCACGGTAGCGTGGTGGTTAGCACTGTTGCCTCACACCAATAAGGTCCTGAGTTTGAATCCACCATCTGGCCAGGGCCTTTCTGTGTGGAGTTTGCATGTTCTCCCCGTGTTTGCGTTGGTTCTCTCCGGGTACTCCGGCTCCTCCCACAGTCCAAAGACATGCAGTTACTGGGATTAGGTTAATTGGTAATTCTAAATTGGCCGCAGGTGTGAATGTGAGTGTGAATGGTTGTCTGTCCCTCTGTGTTAGCCCTGCAACAGACCGGCGACCTGTCCAGGGTGTACCCCGCCTCTTGCCCTATGGCAGCTGGGATAGGCTCCAACCCCCACCCGCAACCCTGAATAGGATAAGCGGAAGAAGATGGGTGGATGAATGGATGGATGTTACCTAAACCAATCCAAAATAACCAGCTTCTTGTGTTATTGCCATATATACAAAATAGAGATTTAAAATTTCAGAATCTGGAATTTTCACAATCCACTTGGATGCCACATAGTATAGGAGATATGGTATGATGTGGATATTGAAGATTTTATTTGTGCAGAATCACACTTAAAAATGGCAAATATCAAAAGGCGAGCAGTGCATCAGTTAACAAACTTGTCATTTTGAAATAAAAATGCACCCAGAGAGAAGAGAAGAAAAAGGCTTTGGTGTGTTAAAAATTAAAAACATTTTTTCTTATCAGGGCAGCTACAATATTAGATTTGAGTGTCAAAGGATCAGATGTTAGTGAGAACAATGCTCATCCACACCTAGATCTTATAGTTCAGACTTTTTTCCCAGTTATTGTTGTTTGCAAGAATATATTAATTTTAAGCTACAATTTAAAAAAAAAAAACAAATAAAAAGAAAACAGACTACAATCTCCTTCTTATCCACATCATAGAAAAGAAAGTTTTTTGATTTTCCTCACTTCAGGAAAATCAAAAATACAAAAAAATGCATAGTTTACAACAAACAACCCTTCTGATTAATCTTCCGTTCCACCTACCATACAAAAAAACCCCTCTTAAACACCCCTTGTTTTTCTTTCAGTGTATGTTTTTCTGTTTAGCAGAAAATGTGCCGTTTAAAGGAGATTAAGGTTTGTTAATGTGTGTTCATTTTTATTTTAATTGTGTTCTACTGGATACAAACAAAGTAGAAATAGCTGCAGGTCTGTTGGAATTTCTTTTGAAATAATTTTCTTACATCACTCTGACCTCTTTCCAAAATGTTTTTATCTTTCCACCAGACACATTGAAACAATGTTCCTTCATTTGTTCTTCTGTTAAGTGCCTTTAGAGAGAAAGATGAATGGCATGTGATAAAAGTTCAAGTCAGCTGTGCATGGCCTTTGCAGGTCTGAATAATCTTGCAGTTTCCAGACATGTCAAAACAGAAAACTTTAAAGTTTGAAATGACCCTAATCTGCCAGCCAAGTATCTCACTGTTTCATGTGTGTTTGACATTCATTCCCACGTTTCTCCTTAATGTTAACTCACTGTAAAATAAGGGTGCGTCATATTTTAATACGTGATGTTTGTTGTTTCCTCCAGGGTGACTTTGTGACCGAGTATGTGGGAGAGGTGATAGACTCCGAGGAGTGCCAGCAGCGAATCAAACGTGCCCATGAAAATCACGTGACCAACTTCTACATGCTCACTCTCACCAAGGTAACATCTGTGATGCTGATAAACACTTGGGACAGAATACAATGTTATACATTGATAGACTGAATAGTAAAGACTGCACCCTGCTAAAGTTATGAGCAGCACCCGGCTCAAGAAGCTGCTATTAGACTCAGAGAGTGTGAAGTTTTGCTATAGCTGGGCTGTGTTCAGCCCCCAGAGAACGTAGCAAACATATATATATATTTTTTTTTTAAACAGTGGAGCACTGAACACCTTATTATGTTCCCCGAGCATTGCAACCATGACAGTTGATTCCTTGTGTGCACTGCTTTTTTTTAATGTGGTGAGCATTTTTATACATGTCACTACTGATTAACACAACACACCTGGAAAAACACCTCAAAGCCTGTTGCACAATGAAACATATTATTCAACCCAGAAACCACAGCAATGCATTTCACATGGAAGGAGCCACCCATTTATTTTGGACTCCACATTTTAAAGCCTCAATGTTAGCTGTTGGGGTACTGCCATGTTTGTATGTTTTGGTATTAACTAAGTATCAACTAACGCTTGCAATCTTTCCATCCATAGCTATAAACTGTACAGGTGCAACCCACAGACACAGATACCTGCTAATTAGTGCTTGCAGAAGACTAATTTCACTCACAAAAACTAAAACACAAACTCCTTTGGATGGGCTCTACGACACAACAGTTATTTGTCAGATAATCCATTAAAAATGCTCCAAAAAGCAGCAACAGCACAAACATGGTGAAGAGGTCCAGTTGGGGAAGGTGACATTTATCTGCTCCAGCTCCCTGTGTCGGCACACCTTTCAACGAAAGTGGCCACATGCCTAACTCCAGTATGCAGGTGGATGAATTGATATGAAGGACAAAATCTGTATGCATGCTTTTAATGCTCTAAAGCTGGGAATTTTTATATGGTGTCAGCAACTTAAGGAACTGCAGTTTTTGGCACTGTGGTTTCATTTTTCAGCACTGGAGGCTGGCTTATCCAACTTAGGGTTGCAATGGGCTGGAGCCTATCCCAGGGGTACACTCTGGACAGGTCACTAGTCTGTCACAGGACTGACACAGAGAGACAGGCAGCCACACACTCTGTTAACTGAACTCACTTATGTAGAAGTCTTTGCACTGAAGTATCATTTCACATGATAAATAAAACATTGGTGTCTTTCCTGTTAGGATCGTGTGATAGACGCTGGGCCAAAAGGAAACTCGTCCCGGTTTATCAACCACAGCTGCAGCCCAAACTGTGAAACCCAGAAGTGGACGGTGAATGGCGACGTTCGCATTGGAATCTTCGCCCTTTGTGATATCGAGGCTGGTGAGTTCATCTGGATCCATGACACACATGTTCCTATACATATGATAAAGAGCAAGTTACACGATCCCATTTAATATGGATCTGGATCTCGTCCCTGGTGGTCCTGCAGGCACAGAGCTGACGTTTAACTACAACCTGCACTGTGTGGGCAACAGGAGAACGTCCTGTCACTGCGGATCGGACAATTGCTCTGGATTCCTCGGGGTGCAGCCTTCGGTGAGGACGTTTGTCATCGCCTTGAATCTATGCGCTACTTGAGAGGCGCCTGAGAAGAAGCACCTAAGTTTGGAGGCTGTGTTTGATACCACTTGTTTGTTTCCTGCAGAGTGCTGCAGTGATGGAGAAAGAGGAGAAGGCCAGGAATGCTAAGCTGAAGCAGAAGAAGCGGAAGCTGCGGCCGGAGGGCAAACACACACATGAGTACTTCTGTTTCTGCTGTGGAGAAGGAGGAGAGCTGGTGATGTGTGACAGGAAGGACTGTCCGAAAGCGTATCACCTGCTGTGTCTCAACCTCACCAAACCGCCATACGGTAATGACAGAAATGAGCTTCTTGTATTCTGACTCAGGGGTGTTAGCAAAAGTTCTAACGCTGTAGTCAATCCAGTATAAAGTGTGCTTCTTTATTTATGTTATTTATTTGTAGGTGTCCATTACCAAGTGAAACCAGACACAAAAAGTGTATATGTAAATTTACCTGAGTCAGATTTTATTGGTGTTGATGCTTGAGTTTTATTTGGATTTTACAACTGTTATACGAACACTTCTTCACATGTCTGTCATTATTTTCACCAAATGGGCAACATTTTGTGAATACCTGTGACTCAGAAGCTACAGTTTAAATTATATGATATGGATCTAGTATTAAATTATAATTAAAGCAAATATTGGAAGGATATTAGAAGAATTTCCTGTGCTGTAAATCATCTCATTGACAGCTCAGTTTTTTTGTTTGGGATCTCTCGTTGACGGTGGAAACGCCTGTCCTCAACGATGAGTTCACTCCACTACTTGACAAATCAGTGAGTGCATCTCATCTGACCCCACAGCATAGCAGGAAGGCGACGCTGCTGGTGTAAAGCACAAGCATTTCATTCGCTGCTCCCATCCATCCATCCCTGGTTTGTTTTACACAGCATTGAATTACATTTGGCAGATTTCTGGTAAAGTTTACTGCAGACTGACAGCAGCCATCCCTCTCTCTGTGTAGCTGTGATACGTGCAGCTTTCAGAAGTGTCTAAAAGAGACACAGGGTGTACGACTCTACATTTATTTTAAAGCTTTTTCGTTACTTATTATCTTCCAGATTTAGAAAATATAAAGATTAAGCAACGCAGTGGGGGAAAATGTGAACGTTGGACACTTATTACTTTTATCTGTCTGTTTTGACTTCTCTGCTGAATTAGTGTCTAGATGATGGTCTCTCAGCAGTGATCAGGGGTTACAGATGACTCAGGTTGGTTGAAGGCTTGTCCTGTGCAATCAGTTTATTGTAGCCAATAGTTTATTGGCTTTTGTGACAATCAATATATTAAAGATCAGCACACACTAATTTGTAATCCAGTTTCCATGTTTTACACCAGCAATTCCCAAAGTGTGCATCTTATAACATCCACATCTTACAATTTCTTCTTAAAAAAAATGTAAATAGATGGGAATGTATAATTTTAAAAGTCTTGTCTTTTAAACGTTAACATGATTTAATTGTATCGGATAAATTTATAGGATAAGATGCACTTTTACAGACTGAATCTATTAATAATCAATCAAAAATAATAATCATTTTGTCTACTGGATAAAATGGTTTGGAACTGGTTCCAAAATCTATTTGATTTTTGTGTTAAAATTTTCTTTTGTAATCCAACAAAGGACTTTTTCACTAGAGTTCTGTAATTTAATTTAAAATTGGCATGACTTATTCACATTATAAAAAGAAACTGAACTAATGAAGCAAAACTATGGAATTTAAAATTACGTAGTTTTTAATTCTTCTTCCTTTTCTGACCTATTTTTGATCCTGAACTCACTTTAAATTTCGTCATTAGTTGGAAAGAACTTCATCTGGAAAGTAATGCTCATGATGGAGAATCAAGTTCAACAAGTAAATAATCAGGAGATCAAAATGAATCAATGAAAACACAAAAAGGAAATACTGATCATCAGACTTGTGATTAAAGGTTTGGGTGGGCTGCAGACGTGGTGGTCTGCAGTTTAGGTATGTCTGCTTTACACAAATGTATATGATATATATTTTTATATCTTCATTTTCAGTCCACAAACTTTATATATGACTGCAGAAGTACTCCTGGTTGGGAATCACCACTCTCATCTTCAAACAGTCTTGTAATTACCTCATTTCCTGTCTGCAGGGCGCTGGGAATGTCCGTGGCATGACTGCAGCATTTGCGGCGCACCGGCCTCGTCTCTCTGTGACTTCTGCCCTCGCTCCTTCTGCCGGGATCATGAGGCGGGAGCGCTCACCACCTCCTCCCTGGACGACCGCCTCTGTTGTTCTAGCCACAACCCACTCACTCCCCTGGGCTCCAAATCCAGCACCACCCAGCAGCGTCGCTGCGGTCAGAGCCCTGTCAGAGTCAAAGAGGAGCCGGAGACGGAGTCGGGCCAGCCGGCTACAGAGTGATAAAACCCTTAATACCTCATTCCCTGCAAAGTGCGCTCCAATCCACCTCTGATCTGAATCCGTGCACTACAGCAGGGAATACAGTGCTTTTTTTGACATGTGCGATGGCCGCAATTCAGAGCTGAGACACGCTGACGAACACCTTGATGCCGTTTTGTGGCAGACAGCAGGGGAGGTGACCAGGCATCGTTGTGCGCCATTTTCTCTCCTCTCTTGCCATAAAACACCACTACTTACACTCTCTGCAGCTCGCCTGCGCCCACCGGGGCCCAGGCCACCACCTCATTATGTTTTTTTTTTTTTTTTTTTTTTTTTGTTTTGTTTTTTTTTTTTTTTTTTTTTGTTTTTTTTTTTTTTTTTTGATGAGGAACCTTTTTATCATAGCAGTTACCTTTTTAAATTGTCTGGCCTAGCAGGGCTACAGTGTGAGCTGCGGGTACATACAGTTGTGTAGATGGCACGAACAACAGCGCTGTTTGTGCGAGTGTGACAGTGAACCACTGTCCAGTTCTGAGCATCCTCGCCGTCCGCCGTTACTGACCTTGCTAGAGCTGCTTCTGCCGAGCAGAATACACTGAATGTTTTGTTGTTGGCTGTAAGAATGTCTTCATTCACTCTTGGCTTATTAAGATTTTTTTTTTTTTGATAAAATTTGGAAGGTACTCAGTTTCAACATGTTTCATGGCAAATGTGGCTAATGTCAACTTTGTATGGAGGGACTACTGGAAAACTAGAAACGTTTAAGACTGACTTGGCACCAACAAACAAGCACTGTGCGTGGATTACTCCTGCTGCATACTGTATTTTAATATTATATAATTTAATCCCAGTAAAGTTACTCTAATTATTATTGTTTATTTTGTCAGAAAACAGAACAACTATGAAATATTGAGATTACTTGCTTTATTTATAAAATGATCATTGAGAGCGAAAGTTTGAAGTGACAGAATTATCTGTTTCACACCTACTCTGTGTTGACAGCAGTGGGATTTGGCAGATGGAGGAAGCCTAAATATTTGTGTAGTGGGGTAGCAGGGGAAATTTATTCACTTAGATATAAATTACATGATAGTTTCTGGTGTCAGCTCCAGTAGATTTTCTTTGTACACAGGCTGTGATCAACTGACCTGTGCCGCTGCTGGTTCTGAGGTTGTTTCCTGCTATTTGTAAATTTAGCCAATTACATTCTACAGTATATAGGCCCGTGTTACATAAGCCTTTATGTAAAGGTGGAATTTGGCAAGTGTTTCTAAAGAACATCATCATCTTATATTCCAATTGATGACTCCTTCTAGAAGCAAGCTTTACATTTCCAGATTACATAATGCCACTTGTTGAGCAGTTCTTATCTTTGAAAATATTTTCTCATCTTCTTCTCCTGTCCTCTCTTTTTTTTCCATGTCTTTCTCCATCTCTGGGAGTAAATTTACCACACATTACCACTTTTTTTTTCTACATGGAAAATACAGACGCTGTACCTTTAGCTAGCAGACAGACTGCGTGCCAATCTGCACAGGAACAGTTTGTGTGTCATATATGTTGAGTTGTTTGAAACACTGAATTTGAAATGACTTCACAAAAATTGCTCTGTGTATGCTCAGCTAGATGCTGAAGTACCACAAGCTCAACTTTTATTTATCTGAACCATGAACAAATCACAGGGATGAGACAGGAAAAAAAAAAAAACGTGTGTGGGTGGGATCGTGTAGTGACTTAACTGTCTCTGTGGGAACTCTGTTGACAGTATTTTCTATTAAACTGCCTATTTAATTACTCATTAACTGAAGGTGCTGCAAGTCCAGATTGTTACAGCACACCTTAACCCCTTGTGGGCAGGCTTGTAGTCAGCTGCATGCATTGTGCTTCTCCTCTCTGTTTGCTCTCCTCTGTTGCTCAAAGATTTCTTCCTAAAAGTCCTGTTGGCAGGAGCAGCTCCTTTGAGTTTGAAGCCACAGAAACTGAAACTGCTTATTTTGAACCATAGGCTGTATATAAAACATAGTACTTTTTGTGTCTGAGAAGGGAAGCCAGTGTGGAAGTGCCTTAAAACTTCTTTCTAATGGCCAGCAGGAGGCAGCTTCTCTGGTTGCAAAAACAGGTCAGATTTTATAAAGGCTTATGGGAAAACAACCACTCAGCTCACTGGATCCATGTCCTCAGGAACCATGTTTATGATCTCAATTGCTAGTCTGAAGTCTTACTGAATACAGCATGACATTCATTTTTGGGAATTATGGACCCTTTGGAGTAAAAAAGGATGGTAAAGCAGGTTATGATTTTTATGACATGGCTACCTTGTGATTGACAATCGTGAGTGCAGTGTTCTTTGGGTCTGACTCTCTCTTGTCAGATCCCATTTCAAAACAAAAAGATGGCAGTGGCTAAAATGCTCAGCTCAAAGCTTTAGTGACGTCTGTTAAGTAACCAATGATTGGAACAGAGCTAAAAAAAATAAAATAAATCTGTGGTATATAGGCATATTAGGAATAATGATCTGTGTGGTCTTTCACCCTAAAATTTGAAAAAGATTTTAAGAAATGTTTGAATGTAAATGGTAAATGGACTGGTACTTATATAGCGCTTTTCTACTCAGTTTCTGTGTACTCAGAATGTGTGTCTTTTTAATGTATGTTGCAGGGTCCAACTTGCCTCAGTATCCAGCTGCAGGACCGTTCAACCAGTTGATCTATAAGAATATCAATGTACCAGTATATACCACACTGAAAGGGGTGACTGAAATTTTCTTTACTTTTCCTGGTTTGGATGCTAATATACAGCATAATGCACTATGTGCTGCATGACACCAGCTTTCATCTGCATTGTTTTTATCATGTGTGTTTTAGAAAGCCACTCAAATCAGCAGTGTGCCTCTGCCAGATGATGACTCTGGGTCAGAAGATGATAGCAGTTCTCTGGCCAGTGTGCGAACCTCCATTCTGAGCCCGGATAGGAAGGGCAGCGTCCCTGGCAGCCCGCGTGCTGTCAAGAGAGGTGAGGGTTGTAGTTTTACAGTGCAGAGTGTACAGAAAAAAAACTAATAATAAATGTCAGCCAACTTATTTATGAAAAGCAGTTTTTTTTTTATGTTAAAGTACATCTAAAGAAACAGAACCCCCCCCCCCCGACACATTCAAACACAGAAAACAAAAATATGGCTTGATAGAAAATCAAGAGAAATTCCGTTTAAAATAGACATTTATATTTATATGTTTAAGAAGATATGAGTGTTCCACTGACTAGAAGGATTTGTTGCAAAATACTGTATTGCAACAGTGCACCAGTCCTTATCTGCTGTCTCTCAGACAAATCATGTATATTTTGCTGTGTTGTCTGCCTTTACCACAGTTGCTTCTTGTTTGTCAAGCATTTGCTTAAGTTGCCTTGCCTGTGTGTCTTCTCCTATTTTCCCCATGATTCTCCTGCGCCCCAGGTGTGTCCATGTCCTCCATCAGCTCAGAGAGTGATTATGCCATTCCTCCTGATGCTTACTCCCTGGACAGTGACTACTCTGAACCAGAACATAAAGTCCTGCGGACCTCATCCTACTCCTGTGAGAGCACTGGGCCTGTGAGTAGAGTCCCTTCCACTTTAAACTCTATAATCAAGGTGACTGTTGAAATAACCAGAGACTAATCAGTCACTGGTTACTGAATATAAATCTACGTGTGCTGTTTTTGTCTGTAGGAGATGCTAGAGAAGTCCGGATATCTGCTGAAGATGGGCAGTCAGGTCAAAGCCTGGAAACGTCGCTGGTTCATCCTGAGGAATGGAGAGATCCTCTACTACAAATCTCCTGTGAGTGTGTCTCACTTTGAGCACACCCGTCTGCTTCCTTCTAAGGTTTTGCTGTCTGCACAGAAAACATTGTAGAAATATTTCTAAGATCACTGTGTTTATGTGCAGGATGGCTGAATTAAAGGCATATAATATTTACGCCTTTTAAGTCTAAATTTAAGAAGAACATTCATTTGTGGTCACTGCAGTCCTTGTTTTAGTCAGATGGAAATTATGCTATATTTATTTATTTATTTGTGTTTGTGTGTTTTCAGAGTGATGTGATCAGGAAACCTCAGGGTCAGATTGAGCTAAACTCTTCCTGCTGTATAATACGTGGAGAAGGAGCACAGACATTTCAAGTGAGTAAAAATGTAGTGCTTTGCAAGAGATACCAAACATAGGATACCCAAAACTGACACCACTACTCAAAGTATTTCAAATATTGTGGAAGATCCACTGATTTAAAACTGTGACATCTAAGAAAAAAGATGGAATTTGCAGTAGGATGTTCACTCACACACTCAGCATGCTTAATATAGCACTGAATAACAGCAGAGCTTTACTGCTGCATGCCACAGAAGCAGCCTAAGATGACATCAGGTATAGCATTGGATTGGAATGTTTTCCTGGCTCCTCAGAAGCAGATTCTGACCTCTTCTGACATGATGATGCTCTCTCAGTTGGCTTGACTTAGCATTTTTCCCATATTTCTCCCTTTGGTCTAATCAGTTGATTACAGAGAAGAAAACCTTCTATCTGACCGCTGATTCACCAAACATCCTGGAGGAATGGATCAGGGTTCTGCAGAACATACTCAAAGTCCAGGCCAGCAGCCCGCTTACTGTGGAGACGACTGCAAAGCCCTCTGTGAGAGGTTGGCTTACGAAGGTCAGAAGTCATGATTAATTATTTAAATCTATTTTACTTAAAGAACTTAAAGAAATTGGGATAGAAACTGATAACACAGCAGGAAAGCAGAAAAACAGCTAATTTACATGTACCTCTAAGATGTGTGTGTTTTGGCTGCACAGTGCTGCAGCTGAGAGAAAGCTGCCCCAGCCCTTTGCATACAAATCTCAGAGATGTGACAAAAATGGATGACAAAAATGCATCACAGACAAAAGTTATATTCGTGTTGCAAAGTAGAAACTGAGTTGGTGAGATAAAAAGGCATTGTGTTATTACAAAGCAAATCACAAAGATGAATGAGATGCATGTGCAGTCATCACGTGCGGGTCTCTCATTGTGAGTGCATGCATTCAGGGTGCTCATTCAGACAAGAAGGCAGCATGTTCAAATGTCATCAAATTTACTGAAAGAAGTGCAGGTCTGAAAAGGGTTTGAGTGAACTTTACAACTATTTATAGTGAAATTTTCTTAACTTTGGACAAAGCCAGGCTCCCTGTTTCACCATATTTCCTACTATTATATTAAGCTGTGCTTTCTCTTCAGCACACAAAGTGGTATCAGTCTTGTCATCTCAGAATGAAAGCAAAATATTTCTGCACGATATTAAATCTTCTTCTTGGGTTTGTAGTGTAACAGTCAAAGAAGATAATTTTATAGGCCTTTAGAGTTTTTTTTCATCCCTAAAGACAATGCCAGAAATCAAAGTGTGTAATACAGTGGTCATTGTATTACACAGTGTTGAACAGAGCACTCTTAAAGCAGATTCCTAAAAACATCCTTCATGTTGGGATACCCCCTCAAGACCAGAGCTGTTGGAATGTCAGAGAGCTCCTTTCCTCTTTCCTTCCACCTTCCTCCAGTCTTCTCCTGGCTTTTCCTAGCTGAGGCCTGCCCGTTTTGCTAAAATTAAAACACTTAAATGTCTGATGAGTGTTTGTGATGGGTTGCTGGCAGATGACTGAGAGCCCCAAGCTGAGATGATGGAGCTCGCGTCCTCTCACCAACACCACACTCCCTTCCTGTGAGTTGGCTTTGATCTGTTGTGACATGATAACAGTTCAGGCAGGGGATGTTCTGCCTCTCAGAGCGCAGTTAACCCCGGTAACCCCTTTTGAGGCAAGCACAGCTGGCTTCGTCTGGAAGGCATCCTCCAGTGACATCATCTCTCCATTCAGATTTAAGCAACTCTCTGAAAGAAGTCCTTCTCAGAAAAAAATGACATGTAATTATCATTTCCAGCTGCATCCCTGTTTAAAACGACACTGAATGCAGCAGGGGAGTCAGTGGTGTGGATGGACTGTTTTCATTTGGCAGGAATTAGTTTGCACAGTGCTTCTTAAGTGATTTCCATGCCGGCTTCCCAACAGATGGTCAGATGCAGAAATTTCCTGATTAACATCTGTCAAGCTATGTCAGGAGTTTCAAGAAAATGCACAAATTTTCTTATATCATATTACTTGACTTCCTGGTGGCCTTGGAACCTGTTGTCATAAAACTTTTCTCATACTTTTGTCTTTCTGCTTTCAGGTCAAACATGGGCACTCAAAACTGGTGTGGTGTTCTTTGGTTGGAAAAGTCTTCTACTACTATCGCAACCAGGAGGACAAGGTTCACAAAACAAGTCTCTCTCTACTCCTGACATTGAAAGGAGTCTTTAAGACTCATGCCATTGCTCCCTAGCAGCTGTCTTAATCTTTATAAGCTTTTGACAAATAAACAACTGAATAACTGAAAGGAAAGAGCTAGATAGCCCATTAGTAAGTATGTGTTGGTAACACACAAAACAGATCTCTGCTCATATGTATTATTAAAGCATACTTTACTTGAGATTTGATTGATGCTCTAGATTTTGTATATATGTTTCTTCAACCAGTGATCACCATGTTTAGTTTGATCCTCTATTGACTGACTTTCTTTCTCTCTTTTTAGCTTCCTCTGGGTCAGCTGCAGATGCGGGACGCATCAGTTCAGGAGGTGGATCGCTCCTGCGATTCAGACGAGGACTATGAGGCAGGCGGTCGAGGTTTCCTCTCCTCCCACTACACCTTAGTGGTCCAACCGAGAGACCAGAGTCCTACATACCTGCTCATTGGCACCAAGCAGGAGAAGGTAGGCTAACAGTAAATATGTTAATAAGCCGTTATTCAACCCAATTTTTTTTTCTCTGTTTGCATATTAATTAGTATGTTTTATTTTACATAGGATACATGGTTGTATCACCTGACTGTGGCAGCTGGTAGCAGTGCAGCCTTCAAAGTAGGCACAGAGTACGAGCAGCTCATTGGTAAACTCCTTGATGCAGAGGGAGACCCTGGTAAGAAATCCACATTTCACAACAAACAGGGTTCAGTTGCATCTGAAAATGTCACCACTGATTTGTTGTTTAGTCTTTCTTAGTCTTTTTTTGGTGGGGAGGGAGAACATTTTGGCTTTGATTAGTGACAGCAGAGAGATAACAGGAAAGCAGGCAAAGTGTTATGATTACATAGTCACTATCTTTAACTCGTAAGCCAGTGTTTTAGTGTTCTGTGTAAACAAATATGACAAGCCTGGTCCATTTTGCGTTACTTTATTAAAAAAGTGGACTTTTAAGCTCACATTATTGAGGTCATCATTTTGTTAAAATTCAAACCAGTGCAACACGATTCATCATATTTTTAAAATGTCACTTGCACCCAGCAAGTAGAATGTTTTACTTGTGATGGAGAGGGGTATTTGCTTTTTTTTAAGTTATTAAATTAAAATTATTTTTCAAGAAATCATCCATGCTTACTTCTACAGGTAAAATACAGCAAATGAAAGCCAGAATATTTGCACTGTATCCTGATCCTTTTGTAAGAGTTGGACAGATGCAGTAGATGCATTTATTAAAGGGCTCAGACTGTCTATAAGTGGGTATAAATGTACTCAGTAGCATGGTGTGTGTTATTTTGATCTACACTGCAGACACTGTTTATGACTAGAGCACTGCGTGTGAATTTTTGTCAGCTGTTGAGTCATTAAAGCTTTGAAACTCAATCTTTGTCTGTGTGTACGTGTGTTTATGTGTGTGTGCCGTTTGTATGCGTGTGTCCTTCTTCTTTTCCCAGAGTCTGTGTTGTGGAAGAGCGAGGCCTTGAGCTTCTCTAAGGAGGGTCTGCGCTCGCCTCTCACCACTCTGCCCTCTGAAGCTCTGCAGACAGAGGCTCTCAAGCTTTTCAAGGTCAGTCTGCCCACCTCTGACCCTTCTCTTTGTTTCTTTTGTTCCATCCCACTTACTTTTGATTCTCTTTTTCCCTTTTATCCCTTTCTCTGAATCCCTCTCTCCTTTTTCTGTCTGCCTCTCACTGTGAGGGTCTGTTCAAGACATCATCCATCCTACTCCACTGTAGCCCCCTCTTTAACCCCTCATGCTCCTGGATGCGCT
>VUQI01025597.1:0-15684 GCA_015106735.1 Paratilapia polleni | reverse complement strand
TCAAAACCCTACATTATAGACAGAAAACCCCAACAGTCAGACGACCCCCTATGAGCAAGCACTTGGCAACAGTGGGAAGGAAAAACTCCCTTTTAACAGAAAGAAACCTCCAGCAGAACCAGGCTCAGGGAGGGGCAGCCATCTGCTGTGACCGGTTGGGGGTGAGGGGAAACAGAAGGGAGCAGAGGGAGACAGGACAAAAGACACACTATGAGAGAGAGACAGAGTTTAATAATAACTAATGATTAAATGCAAGTGGTGTATAAACACATGGAGAGTGAAAGGAAGTGATGAAGAGGAAGTGCTCAGTGCATCATGGGAAGCCCCCAGCAGCCTAGGCCTATTGCAGCTTAACTAAGGGATGGTTCAGGGTCACCTGATCCAGCCCTAACTATAAACTATCAAAAAGGAACGTTTTAAGCCTAAAAAGTAGAGAGGGTGTCTGTCTCCCGAATCCAAACTGGGAGCTGCGATGGATGTTGGCAAACTGTGTTGAATATGCACAATATAAATCCAACACCTGTTGCTTGTACAAGTGTGTTTTTATATACGTACTAACAAATGTAATGTTACAAAACAACTGTCTGATATGGACCAACACGTTCCTTTTCATTTTGTACTGTAAAAAACAAGCAAAGAACATTTGTTTTTTTAAGTCTTCCACATGCATTATCTGGTGAAAATGGCCACTTTTCACTTTTCAGATATTATGAATGAAAAAGCAAGTAACTGTACACTGAAAAACGTTTTACAAGAAGAGTCAGTCAGTTGGAGACGTCATGCACGTACCAGTGTTGTCAAAGTTTTGTATTTTTCATTAGTTTTATATACTTTACTTCATTTCAGTTTTTTCATTTTCAACATGATCAGTTTCAGTTTAATTTTTATTAGTTTCACTGCAAGTCATGCGCAAGACTTAAGAAGTTCAGAATAGGTTAATATTTCAGTTGGTTTTGTAAGTAGACAATATTTTTTCAGTTAGTTTTTACTGATTTTTATTCTGATTAACTATTTTTCTCATCTATTGTTAGAGTTTATTTTAGTTTAGTTTAAGTTTTATATAATGACCCTGGCATCCACTAAATTTAATGTTATCATCCAATCGTGTGTGACAGTTGTAGAGGTTGGGTATTCTGTCTTTACTTCCTGTTGTATACCTGTTACAGGCCAACAGTTCACTGGAAGTGGACAGATGGACAATGAACAATCATGTGGTAATTAGCTCTGCTCATTACCAGTGACCTCAGGCTTTTTTCTGTCATCTGGATAGAGTGTCCTACCTCCTGTCCTGTATGTCATGTGTTTGAGTGACTGATGTGACTGCCTGTTCCTCACAAAGACTGAATGGAGTTGTTTATTTCTCACTTCCTTGCAGAACCCAAATAAATTGGCATGCTGTGCAAACTGTAAATGAAAATAGAACAAAATCATTTAAACTGAAAACAGACAAACTGAGAAATGTTATTGTGTTTATTTTTTCACCAGCAATTTCCAAAAAAGTTAGGTCAGGGGCACGTTTACCACTGTCTTGCATCAGGGTTTCTTTGAACAACACTCAAAGAAGTAAAGCTGCATCCACACAGGAAGCAATATGTAACAATGTGGCAACTAGAGACCATATAAAGTCAATGACATTCAGCGACTTCAAGTGACTATGGGTGGAAAAAAAACGCTGGCGATGTGAAGTGGGCGGGTTCGGAGATAAACTTCTCTCAACTTTGAGATGAGCGATTGAAGCGACTACCCGTGACAGTGCATATGAGAGGGTAGTAAATATGTTATAGGGTTACTTAGTGAATCGCTTCCTATAAAGACACAGCTTAAGTGTTTGGGAACTCAGGAGAATAACTGCTCTAGTTTCCAAAGCAAGTTTTCCAATTCTTGCTTGATATGGGATTTCAGCTGCTCAAAAGTTCAGGGACTCCCTTGTAACATTTTTAGTTTCATAAGATGCCAAATGTTTTCAGTGGCTCACAGGTCTGGACTGCACAAAGGTCCAGTTTAGCACCTCTTTCTCTCCATGCTGTTGTAAAATATGCATGTGGTATGGCATTGTCTTCCTGAAATAAGCAAGGCACTGCATGAAAAACACACTGTTTGACTCATTCAGCATTACTGGCAACTTCAGAGACGCTCTTGTTACCCATGCCATGTGCAGTCACTCATCCCCTATCCTCACAGATGCTGACTTTTGAACTGTGATAGCTGATAACAAGCTAGATGGCGCCTCTCCTCTTTAGTCCAAAGATGTTTCTCAATTGTCTTTATACATAGCTTCTATTTGCACTAAGGCTGGGCCATATCTTACCGGTATAAAACTAGTATACATTTTTATGTGATATAAAAGTGTCATATTGGAATATCAATATCGATGGCGTGTGTCAGTCTCCAATGATGATTTAATAAAAAGGGAGCTACTTCATCAACAACCTCCACAAAACACAATACTTATTATATACTTATTTGCAAAATATGCAAAAAAAAACTTTTTCCCCCTAAAGGTGGAAAAAATAAACTTGTTTCACCACTTGAGGCAAAAAAAACAAACACACCGTCAAGTACAACCAGGCTATGAAGGCACACAAGGAGGAGATACTGACCCAAAAGTAAACAAACAACTCAACCAAGCAGTGCAGGAGCATTTGCTAGTTGTAGTCCATATAACAGGAAGAGCAAACGGTGAATGGAAATTACTGATGTGGTTAAATGGTGGTAAAGAAGGGCTTCAAGCAACTGGTTAAAAAGCTCAACCCCAGATACAACATTCCAGGTAGAAAATATTTTTCAGTTTCAATTTTATTATGTGTCACTATTGCGCAGGCTCCAGAACAGTTACAAGGTTAAGTTACTTTCGTTATTGTTAAACTAAAGTGTTAAGCAGTTATGTTATAGTTTTGTGTTTATATTTGACTTATGCTGTGTCATTACTCTACTGCACTATACTTCTGCTGCTACTGCTGGCACCTTGTGGCAATAGATTCACACTTTGAATTAGGCAGACTGTCATAAAGGACAGTAGCTCATTGGAAAAGAAGGATGGAAAATACCCTTCAATTTGTTTGCACTAATAAATAACTCCCCTAATTGCATGCTGCAATCACAGATAAAACGCTGTTCAGTATTTTTTTTTTTTTTTGTCATAAATATCATTATTGTACATTACCTTGAAATATCGTGATATAATTTTGAGACTACCCCTAATTTGTACAATAAAAAATTTGCTTTGTGGAAGCAGCACTGAATTGAGCCCATTACTCCTGAGCCCACGAAGTGATCGCCACTACAGAATGATGTCTGTTTGTAAGACTTTTCTGCCTGGTGACCTGAAGATCACGGCCATCCAATACCAGTTTTTGCCCTGAATCTTTTAATGACATTATGCACCACAAATGATGAAATCTCCAAATTCTTACTTTAAAAAGAAGTCTGTATTATGACTTCTGATAGACTCATCCTCTCTAAGATACTTTTTTATAGCATTCTTTTATTTCCTCTGTCCCAAGTTTAACATTTTTGTAGCATCAAATTAAAAGATTCTTAGTTTCAACGTCTGTCATATTGTCTTTGTGAGATTTTTTAATAAATATTGGATTTAAATGGTTTGCAAATCATCTCATTCTGTTATTTTGTTAATATTTCACAAATCAGGTTATATCTAATCATCTGCCCCTTCATAATACGTGTTGTGGCGGAGACACTGGAAACCCTCTGTCTTTGGACAACAACCCCTTAGTTTTAACTCTACAATCTGTGAATGTGATCCCTCTGTTATGACCTCCTTCACTGCGGTGTGCATGACAAACAGCGTGCATTGTATGGCAGGATCCTATCAACATATTGAACACTAGAGCTTTCACCTACTTCTGAATGAGCTGCGTTTTCTCATTATCTGTACCACTTGTGCTCATGACAGTTCTGAATTTCATTCAACGCTGAATTCACAAAAACAGGTTAGAAGATCATTGTTTAAACTACACCTAATTTTTAAATTATGTTTTAAAATATGAGCGTATGGGTCACATTTTAGATTGGAATGCAATATAACTGCAGACCTCTCCATCAGGTGAGTTAAAGGGTGTTAAATCCCTGCAAAAAGGCACTATGTCTGAAAGACGTGTTTTTTCACAATTAAAGTGTGCAGAGAAAGAATATCACTACATTATTTTTCATGGTATGAATTTAATTTTGTTTTTGTATAATATGAAATATCAAGAAAATGTAAATTCTCTGCAAGGGTATTTACCACCATAAGGACATAAATTTAAAATGAGCCAGTGAGAGGATGAAATAATCTTTAACCTAAATAAATATACTTTGAAAAATATAGTGTATTAAATTATAACTGATGAGCTTAAACAGGGGAAACCTTACCAGTGCACTTGAACAGTTTGGTGTGCCAGTGTCCTGCTAGTGTTTTAAACTTGAAGATGAAAGAGAATGATTAAATGACAAGAAATAAAGGTAAAATAAATAAAACAGAGCCATACGTCCTTATGCAGGATACACTCTAAGTCGCTTCTGCCTGTCATAAATTGTGAGTAGGAGCGTCAGCTAATGGACAAGTGCAGGCAGAAGAGTGAGTCATACCAGTCTGCTCACAAGAACCAGAGAAAAACACAGACACAAGCAATGTGCATGGCAGCAGCTTAGCTGAGTGTGTGAGAGAGAGGAATGCAGCAAAGAGAACAGTAGGTTTGTTGAGCAGCTCTCCACAGGACAAGAACATCGTTCTGAGACACACGCCTTTAGCTGATTATGCAGACAGCACAGCTTCCATTATACATGTTATATACTTTAGGTGTCATTTGCACTGTACTTTTAATGTGTTGCCGTTTGGATTGAACACATTTTTATTCAAAAAAAAAAAGAAAAAAGACTGCTCTTGCAACACCTTCCAGACTTTGTACATTTATATTTGTTGTTAAACTTGGGACATTTTAATTGTAACTGCCCTGCAACAGGTTTTTTTTTTGTGCCTTTTATCTATTTTCTATACACTCCGATATGGTTTTAAGATAATGACCTTTATACCACTTTTACTGCCTGACAACCCCTCATAAACATCCTGCAGACAATCAGTGCATAGTAAAACTTAAAATTTTAGCAAACCTACACCGAAAAAGAGGTCAAGAAAATAAATTACTAATATTTAACTACAAAGAATATATCACCTATTTTAATAGATGAAACAATAAATGCTACTACAGTTACATTTTAAAGTTATTTGCTGACAACATACCACTCAGACATCCAGAACATTACATGAATGCCATATCAAACCTTATGACAACATAAAAATCCTATTAAAGACAAAACACAAATAATCACAAGACATCTATGTGATACACTCTAATACGCACTATAATATGCACTTTAACTGCATATTAATAAATATGAAATTAAACTGATTCTTATTGATTCTTCTTCTGATTCAAATTATTCATGGTGCTTAAAATTCAAGCACGTGCTCTGAAATATCTTCTGGCGTCATTTACATGGGATTCGAATGGCGTGCCAAGTGAACGCGTTCAAAAATAACCAGGTTAGTGTGTGTATGTGTGTGTGTGTGTGTGTGTGTGTGAGACTTGCATACTAAAAGGAGGCAAGTCGGTATGACGAACGGTTGCTAAGCACTGGTGGTTGCTAGGTGGTGGAAGGGGGAAGAGGGGAGACAGGTTTGCAGTCAGTGATGGAATCTGAGGGTTTACCTCGATTTTCATCCGTGCACGTGTTCCCCTTTGGATGCAATAGTTTGAATACTCATACTACAGCAAGAGGAAAAAAAATGCCATTTCTACCTCAAGATTTTTGAGCTTTTTCAGGTTCTATTTATGACATATACAAACATAAAAAGGAGGAAAGAGGAATTTAACCAAAGAACCAATGTTTGATATATAAGACAGGTGGCTGAAACTGAAATCAATTATCTAAAGATTTTCATATCAAGGATCTGGTGAATGTTTATAAAATGTTGCAAGTTAGTCATTAAAAAAGACAGAAGTTAAATATCCGTGTAGCAGTGCCAGATTCAACAATTGCAGTATGACTCATTTATCTTGTCTCACATTGCAGTCATGAAGGAAAGCTGCAGAATATCTGGCAAAGGAACAGACAGAGTGAAACCAATACTCTCTCCGGCTTCCCCCAGGATGATTACTGTGTTGTATGTAGCGGGGGGAAAGCCTCACAGTTTGCTGGCTTCCCTCGGCGTGTGTTAAGATATTCTACAGCTTTTTCTACACAGGCATGTTTGACTAATAGTCACAGTTTTTAGGTGCATCATGGAACGTACTGTGCATCCCTAGCTGGTGTCACTTCTGCCAGATGTGGTGTGATCCCGCTGTGTGAAGGAGATGGTGGGGGGCTTGGCGGGGCGAGACACAGGCAGCCATTTGTACTCGAGGTTCTGCATTGGAGGGTCCAAACACCAGTCACAGTTCTTTAACAGGTAAATGCACGCTTCCTGGCAGCAAAACACAAAAATACTGTTTTCTGGTTGTGTTTGCTACATTTACATAAACAAAACTTATGTAGAGTGAAGAGCTGCAGGGGTGTAAGTGACAATTTTCTATTTTACAGTCGAGCAAAAACAAAATGTTAAAATCGAAGGCACTTGGCAGAGCTAGAGCCTCCACCAACGCTGAATAAGTCTCCAACTTGCAAAGCTACAGCCTCCACATCACTTTATGCCTGTTTGTGTGTTCCTTTCCAGGTTTGAAAATAGCAATGCAGCAACTTTTACCAGGCAAGCTGCAATGGAACATTAGGTCCTTGGAATCAACAATTCTTACTGTCAGACAGAAAAAATCTTAAATTTAAAAACAGCTTTTCATTTCACTCACAGAAATTTCTATTATTTTAAGAAAAAGCCTCTTTTTTATCCCAAACCATTCCTCTCCATATCAGTCCTTTCTATTCTATTCTATTCTGTTCATCAATGCTTTCTATATAATACAATTATTATATTCTATCCTTCTATTTCATTCCTTTCCATATAATGCCATTATTCTATTCTAGTCTAGTCTATTCTATTTCATTTTACTTATAATTCTATTCTATTCTATTTCATTCCTTTCCATATAATTCTATTTATTTACTTTCTATTCTATTCTCTTGTATTCTACTCTAATCTATCATTTCCATTCTATTCTATTATTTTTCATTTAATTATTTTCTATTCTATTCCTTTCCATATGATTCTATTTCATTTTCCCCATATTATTCTATTCTCTTCTCTTCTATTCTTTTCAGTGCACTCAGAGCTCAGAGCTGGTGATGTCATAGCCAATGCTCCTTATTGGCTTATCCTCAGCCATGGACCTGTCCAACCAACACATATTTCCCCTGCGTCTCTCCACTTTATGAATGAAAACTTTCCTGGTGAGGGGGAGGAGCAAGATGAATGAACGGGGAAGAATCAAGGGAGGAAAGGAGAGGAAAGGAGAGGAGAGGGAATGAAGGGAGAATTATGAGTGTGGGGGTGGGGAGGAAGGAGGACAGTGGGAAGGATGAATTGAGGCGATGAGTCACATCTCTGACCTAGATCCCTGCGGTCTACTTTTTACTCTGGTCATGCCCTCCTCTGTGTGTGTGTGTGGTGGCATGTGCAAATGGTCACCCTGCTGAAAGCCAAGCAGATGCCAGTCTGATCTTTTCTGTAAATAAGCACGGCAAGAGATGTGATCAAACACATGCATCATAACAGCAAAGCAGACAGCTGACACTGACAGTTATAAATTAATCATAATTAACAATCTAAAAACAGGATTAACTACTTAATAATGGAGATAAGGGAAGACACTGCTTGAATAGCAAAATAAAACCAAAGCGGTCATTTTACGTTGTACACTTTCTGTTGTGAAGATGCATCAAAAGGTACAACGTTTCAGTCCTCTCTAAACTAAAAGAAAAACCCCACTGCAACGGATGCCAGGCTGTGGCATTTAATTTAAAATGTACAAATATATATATAATAAATAATACAAAAAAACTGAATATCTAATAAAATTATATTAAAAGTCAAATGAATAAATTATATTAAAACTGAATTACATTGAAAGTAAATGTGGAATGATATTTTATGAATACAAATTAAATATATAAGTACAATAAATAATAAAAAAGGAAGTGAACACCTGTGCAATTTATTCCAAGGGCTACAGCTATATAGCTGCAATAAACCGCATAATTTATTAAGCTCATGCATTGTAAGAGTTTTTCATTTTTTTATGGTGTCAGAGAGGTGGTAATTCTACTTTTTGTGTTGACTATTGAGGCCATATATCAATATCGCCAGAGAGAGAGGAGGCAGAAAAAGAGAGAAATCGTGACACGTCATAAATAATCCAAAACAAGCAACTGATTATATGAAATGAGTAATCAAATTTGAAACAATAACTGTCCTGCTAAACAGTGAGAATAGCCGAATGAAGAGAGACATTAAACTGCTTTGAACTACACCTGAGCTCCACTCAATCACACCCAACATTTTCAATGACTCATAAGTGTGAGTGCAGGGTTGAGTCATCCATCACGGTTGCATTTTAGATGGCATGCATTAACACCCCTGTGTATGCTACAACGCTCTTAAATAATCTGAGAACAAAAACATATAGATGATGACTTAGTGACTGTAGTCTACCAGCAGAGGTTTAATAATGTACTTAGCGTGTGTCAGTCATCTGACTCAATGGATGTGGACAGCTGAGATAGCCCTCTCATTGACTGACTAGTGCAATCTATTTCCTTCTCTCTGCTCTCATGTCTTTCCTCTCTTGCCTTCTTCATTAAGAAACAGTAACAATAAGCACTTGACCTTGCAAGACTCTGCCCATTGGCTCAAAATAAAATACAGAGTATAGCCCTATACACCAGCGAATTCATCCTCCTACTTCTATCAGCAGTCACATCATCAATAAACACTAGTGCCCGGTTCCACTGGCAGCCATACATGCCTCACCTGGCCATTAAACTGCTGGTCAGTCAATTGTGCAATTACCTTTCAGCCTCACTGTACTTGCAAGGAAGAGTTGGCAAATATTGAATATTAAGAAGACTGAATGCTGTGATTAAATCAAAAGGTGCTTCAACAAAAAAGTATTAGTTAAAGGGTGTGCACACTTATGCAACCAGCTTATTGTATGGTTTTTATTTTTTTTTATATTTTTTCCCAGGTATGTGGAAGACCTTCCTGTGTGTTCCTTTATCAAGGTAAAGCTAGCATCTGAATATCTTTTTTGTAGATTTGGGGAGGTTTAAAATCAAAACTGAAACACGGTTCTAACACTGCTCTAAGTATCCAAACTGATTTATTACAGTCATACTAAAATATGGCAGAGCAATAAAAGAAGAAAAATGCCTTTTTATTTCAAAGTCTTTTACAATAGCTAGCATTGTTGTCTTGGGAGGAAGGGGATTTTTCTTCCTTAGGGCATGCAGCCAGTCTTTTCATGGCCATCTAATGAATGAATTAAATGTTCAGGATGCTTGTTTCAAAAGGAAGCATTGTAATAGATAATATTTTTAAACTACTCATGGTACTCATGTTACCAAAAGACCTACTGGATAAAAACAGTTGCCATTTCAAAGAAATCTTTGGCAACTGTTTAGAAATGAGAAGCCTGATTTTGTCTACTACCGTCTAAAGACAAAGCTGGTAACATGTAAATCTGACAAAATCCACACACAAACTGCAAACGTACTGCAAATGTGTCATCCTTTTGTCAAAGACATTTTACACACATACGGTTTGGTTTTGGTTGTGACGAATAAAAATCAAATGGGACCTGTAACACTTCCTGGAAATCCACTGGCTCACAGTATTTGTTTTTGACTTGGTGTCACCCCTTTGACTTTCTAGTGTCAAGGCTCACAACACATACGCACATATTTGTTTACACACACACGTCTCTTTCTAGAAGGAACGCCCCCCACATGGGAAATAAATCTCTTTCCTTCCTGTTGTCACACCTTTTAACACACCTGTCTTGTTCTGGTGCCTTCAATGGGCTGCACGTGTGCATATATGTGCGTCTCCAGTATATAGGCAACAGCAGCTATGGTGAGCGTGCCTTAGGGACTGTGAGGTGGTTAAAAAGGGACAGTCAGTGCCCAGATCTCTCCCTCTGGTTTATCTAATAAACACACACACAGCCAAGCATTTCATCATTCCCATGAGCAGTGCTCTATTTACTGAATGGCTGGGGGATGGTTTCCTTCTCTGAGTGGTTTTTCCACTGTGGGGGGGATGGGGTTAGTTGCACAGAGCTGTGTTGTGAACAGTCACAATCAGTTGCCATCCACAGCTGCCATCCACAGCTGGCTCACTGTGAGCGTTTTTCCAGTGCACTTCACAGAACAGGTAAAGTAGTTGACCTGTTCTGCTAATGAAGCTTTGCTAACTCTGTGATAAACCGTAGATTGTGAAAGAAGGATGCAGCCACCGGGACTAAAAAATGAAGCCAATTCAAAAGTGTCTTGAACCTGGATTCTCTCTAATGGCCAGCAGGGGGTCGAGTCCTTTGCACAAAAAATAGTCCACTTGTATAAAAGTCAATTAGAAAACAACTCTACACATAATGTTTGACCTCAGTTAATCTTTTACTGATGGCTTCCTGGTCTTAATCACTAGTTAAATTTAATCTAACACGATGTTCATGTTGTAACTTGTGGTCCCATTAAGAGTAAAATGTATAATAAACCAGGGTATACAGTCACCAGCCACTTAATTAGTTACACCTTGCTAGTACGGGGTTGGACCCCCATTTTGCCTTCAGAAGTGCCTTAATTCTTCATGGCATAGATTCAACGAGGTGCTGGAAACATTCCTCCGAGATTTTGGTCCATATTGACATGATAGCAACACACAGTTGCTGCAGATTTGTCGGCTCCACATCTGTGATGTGAATCTCCTGTTCCACCACATCCCAAAGGTGCTCTATTGGTTTGAGATTTGGTGGCTGTGGAGGCCATTTGAGTGCAGTGAACTCATTGTCATGTTCAAGAAACCAGTTTGAGATGATTTGAGCTTTGTGACATGGTGTGTTTTCCTGCTGGAAGCAGCCATCAAAAGATGGGTACACTGTGGTCATAAAGGGATGGACATGGTCAGCAACAATACTCAGGTAGGCTTTACACTATGGTCAGCTGGTACTAAGGGGCCCAAAGTGTGCCAAGAAACTATCCCCCACACCATTACACAACTACCACCAGCAGCCTGAACTGCTGATACAAAGCAGGATGGATCGACGCGTTCATGTTGTTTACACCAAATTCTGATCCTACTATCTCAGTGTTGCAGCAGAAATCAAGATTCATCAACCAGGTAATGTTTTTCCAATCTTATGTTGTCAAATTTTGGTGAGCCTGTGCAAATTGTAGCCTCAGCTTCCTGTTCTTAGCTGCTGTAGCCCATCTGCTTCAAGGTTCAACATTTTGTGCCTTCAGAGATGGTCTTCTACATACTTTGGTTGTAACAAGTTGTTATTTGAATTACTGTTGCCTTCCTATCAACTCCAAGCAATCTGGCCATTCTGCTCTGACATCTAGCATCAACAAGGCAATTTTGCCCACAGATATTTTCTCTTTTTCGGGCCATTCTCTGTAAACCCTGGGGATGGTTGTCCTGGAAAATCCCAGCAGATCAGCAGCAGACCAGCCCATCTGGAAACTGGTGCAGTTTAGATGACAGTGGGGGAAACTGACACAGGTTTGGAGTCATCAAGCCTAATACCTAGCAGAGCTCAGAGCCACTAAGTGCTACAATTAGCAGGCTCTTTACAAATGACAAATATGGCAAGTTCACATTTTTTCCCCATTTACAAAACACATTTAATTACAATTAAAAAAATATACATATAACAATAATTGCACCCTTCACTCACACTAATGATGGCTTTCACACAGATAAAGTAAACTGACTTTACTTTTCTGTTTCTGCATTTAAGGATTGAGGTGAGATGTTCCGAGTCACATCTCAATGCAGCTAAATTTTATGAAAGAAGGAATTTCATCATGTTGTTGTACCGCTGTGGTTTGCACAATATTTGAATGGATGGTTAATGCAGACAGCCTATTTATTCTACAAAACTAACCAAAACACTGTATTTTTGTTTGGTTGCAAACACAGCTATGTTTCTTAGGGTTTCAGAAGTTGATGCAACAGAATAACTCTTTAAATAATTTAAACAAACTTTTAAGATTTGTTTACACCACATGTAGAAAAAAAATGGTATTGCTGAAGTTCAACCTCCAGTGTGAAAATCTAAATTAAGAACTTCTTATCACAAGTGCAGTATGCATTTAAAAAAAAAAAAAGATGAGTTCAGGTATATTAGTCACATTATCGGGAACAGCTATGGACAAACTAACTGGATGCCTCAGTCTCACACCAGTAATATTTCTCTCAATTCAGACCATATTTTACATCAGATCAGCTGCATCGCCTGCTCTGTCCCTAAAGAGGATAAATCCACAGCAAGTAAACTTTCCATCGGCTTTTCACTCCATCCAAGTCCAGCGGTTTTCCCTCCAAATGTGACCCAGAAGCCCAAAATATAAAATGCAGAGCTGAGGCTCATGAACCACAAATCTCTCGACAAGTCATTAAATCAGAAAGGGAGTAAAAGAGAGAACCTACATAAAACCTTTTATGCTTGAAAAGCCAGTTTTGCAGACTGTATGAGATATAGTAATAATTAAAGAGTGTGTATAAAATCATTTATGCATGCTTGTGTGTGAAGGTCACCTTGAGTAAGACGTTGGTAAGTTTAGCTCCAATGCAGGTCCTGGGCCCGTTGCCAAAGGAACACAGGAAGTGCTCATGACCTGCGTTCCTGCATATGAAAAACACAGAGTTGCACAGAAATTTTACTTGTGGCACACAAATCAGAGTTACACAAATCAATCAATATTCGATCTTATACTGACATCACCAGCTTCAATCAAAGGTAAATCTAAAAAAAATAAAATAAAATAAATTAAAAAGCTGTACTGTTTTGCACACCACATATCCCAAAGTATTTTAGTTTGTTTTTAAAAAATAGCTCACATGAACCTTTTAAAATCTGAGACCTATCTTTGTAAAAAGAAAAAAAAAGAGTATTTCTACATTTAGTGTTTCTCACCAAACACCCGGACAGTATCCTTGAGGTTATCTTTTCCTCTGAAAAAAATTAAACTAATGACAACTAGAAGAGCATTTAAAGAGAACAAATCCACTACCAAGGCCAATTCTCTATATCTCACGTTTAAAGAAAGTGAACTGTAGGTTCTCTGTGGGTTCTTCCTTTGCCCATACTCCACCTCTGGACCAAGTTTTATGAAATTTGGCTTTGCAGTTGTTTGTGTAATCTGACCAACAGTGTAACAAATGGCACTGATCACACGCCTCCATCTCGCCTCTCGCCTGTGTGAAGGGAAAAGTGTGTACCAGGCGCGATACAAACAGTGAGGGCACAATTGCTGCACAGTTCTGCCAATCATCAAAAACTCCACGATACATCATACAACCTCTCTATCTTTGGCACAAAAGGCAAATAAATTAATCCTCAAGAGTAAATCACCTGGAGTGTAGATAAGAATAAAGCTGCACAAGACAAAGTGAACAAAAATCTGTGACCCAACTTCCCTCCATCACGCCTGCTTTCCAATATTAACTAAAATATACTTTAAAAAGCTGGTTGTTTCCAACCATTACTCAATATCCTTCTGATGCAGGCCATGTCTTGCCTCTAATGGATCCTGTCTTCCTGAAACCTGAGCTCTGATTAAAGGCAAACAGGAAGCATTAGTGGTGTGTATAGTCTGGGTCCACTGGGTCACATGGTTTGTGTGTGTGAGAAGTGTTATTATTAGTGTTCTCGCTAGCATCTGTCTAATGGTTTAATGTACTATTAGGTACATCCTGAAACAGTGGTGTGGTATACAGCGAAGGAAGAGAAAGGAAGTCATACCAAGCACTCTATCGTGCTATATCAAATATGTTGAGTGGATAGGAAGTGAATCAGAGAAGTATAATCTTGTGTGAAGTATAATTCATTTTTCTGCAATAAAGTATAATGAGAGAGCGGTCTGAGAGATCATGACTGAGGCCAAGAGGACATCATCAGATTAATTATTAGGCTGAACAGGGGGAAGTGGAAGAAATAAAAACTGATGTGAATCATTTAAAAACTCACGCTTCTTATTTTTGTTTGCATACTGAATTTAACGTTCAAGGGTAAAAGAAAAAAAGAAAAAAAGATAAATGCTAAATTTATGTGTCAGAATTTCACCTCTTTTGAGTGCAGACATTTTACGTTTCCCTTTCATTGTTTCCTTGTATAAACAGAGAAATGAAAGACAATGAAGTGAAACTACTACATAAAAGTTGCAAATAGCAGAACACAATGCAATGCAGCTACAAAGGAAGATGTGACTTGCTAGTTTTAATTCACTGATAGCCTTCCGCGAGAACGGCTCATCTTTAGCGTGGATACAGTGCATTTGCACTTGTTTGTGCCATGGCTGCTGGTACAGTATGTCAGCAGGAGATGCTCCAATGCTTCCATTTCCACAACATGTTTTTCCTTAAGCAATAAACCAACCTCACATTAACAATCAGTAAAAAGCCCTTTCTCTCATGGTGAATTCATTTAAATATACACTCACCAGTCACTTTATTAGGTACACCTTTTCAACTGCCTAATAAACCAGGGTATACAACTGCCATGTGATCAGCCAATCACATGGCAGCTGCTAAATGCATTTAGGCATATAGATATGGTCGAGACGACCTGCTGAAATTCAAACTGAGCATCAGAATGTGGAAGAAAGGTGATTTAAGTGACTTTAAACGTTGCATTGTTGTTGGTCTGAGTATTTCAGAAACTGCTGATTTACTGGGATTTTCCCACACAACCATCTCTAGGGTTTATAGAGCATGGTCCGAAATCTGTGCTACAAAGAATTAAGGCAGTCCTGAAGGCAAAATGGGGTCCAACCTGGTACTAACAAGGTGTACCTAATAAAGTGTTTGGTGAGTGTATATCTAGCCTATGAGAACTTTTTTTTCTCCACGTGCATACCAGAAGGGAGACTGACACTCTACCAGCCATGTGCTTTAAGCAAGTGGCAACCTAAAGGCCTGATAAAAAGAAGAAGCCCACACAGAAGAGGATTAAAAACTGCAGTTCCTTGAATGGCCACTAGAGGCTTCTCCAAAACGGAAAGCCTGACTTCAGAGCATAAAGAAACACGTTTAGAGTCCGGTGCAAAAACCAGTTTTGCTCTCTATGGCTATATTATCATGACAGCTCTATAGGCATATTTTTTTATATATACAGCTCTGGAAAAAATTAAGAGACCACTGCAAAATTATCAGTTTCTCTGATTTTGCTATTTATAGGTATATGTTTGAGTAAAATGAACATTTTTGTTTTATTCTATAAACTACTGACAACATAACTCCAAAATTCCAAATACAAATATTTTCATTTAGAGCATTTATTTGCAGAAAATGAAAAATGGTCAAAATACCAAAAAAGGTCCAGTGTTTTCAGACCTCAAATAATGCAAAAAAAAACAAGTTCATATTCATTTTTAAACAACACATTACTAATGTTTTAACTTAGGAAGTGTTCAGAAATCAATATTTGGTGGAATAACCCTGATTTGCAATCACAGCTTTCATGCGTCTTGGCATGC
>VUQI01025596.1:15349-34696 GCA_015106735.1 Paratilapia polleni | reverse complement strand
TCTTTGGCAAGGTTTCTTGTAATTTCTTTAAGTAGTCTTCAGGAATAGTTCTCCAGGCTTCTTGAAGGACATTCAAAGCTCTTCTTTGGATGTTGGCTGCCTTTTGTTCTGTTTTCTGTCAAGATGATCTCACACTGCTTCAATAATGTTGCGTTCCAGGCTCTGAGGTGACTGATAGTGCTCCATTGTGTGCTTTTCTATCCAGGTATGCTTTTACTGCATTGGCAGTGTGTTTGGGATCATTGTCATGCTGAAAAATTAAGCTGCTGCCAATCAGATGTAATTGTGTAATTTGTCATACCTCAGTCTTTTCTCCCCGTTTCCCTTCCTTAAGAATGGCTTCTTGACAGCCACCCTTCCACTGAGACCATTTCTGATGAGACTTCAGTGAACAGTAGATGGATCAACTGAAGGTCCAGATACATCTCTCAGGTCCTGTGTCAGGTCTTTGCTGGATTTTTTTCCTATTTCTTGAGGACATGACTTTCAGATACTGTTCATCTGCTGTAGATAGTTTTCTTTTTTTAGGCCTGACACTTCTTTTGTCCTCCACTTGTCCAGTTTCCTCAAATTTTTTAAGGACACACTGCACACCATGCTGAGATATACTAAGTTTTCAGCTAACAGCTCTTTGGGAATCACCTTGTTGCAGAAATACTATTTTATGCCTGTCAAACTGTTATCTTTGGCCTTTTTTATATATTCATCAAAATAAATGTGTGTAGTTCAGACACAGCACTGGTTCACCCCTTTTGTTAGATGCCTTTTTTATGCTGAAATTATTCATATGTCAGTGTAAGTGGCTTAACAAACAAACAAATAAAAAACATTCCTCTGAAAATGGTCAGGTACAAAGACTGGACTGAAAAAAAAAGGGGCCAATGTCCAAGAAAAAGTTTGAAAGACCTTCAGAAAGCCTGGAGAACTATTGCTCAAGACCACTTTAAAAATGACAAGAAAGTCTGGCTCCTTGGAAGCAAAATACAAAGCAAAAAGGGGTGGCTCAAGACTTTTGCACACTACTATACATGACAATTAAGACAGTGTTTGCTGGCAAATCTCATTCATGAAAATCCATGTGGCAAGATGTCTGTGCCATTAGCAATTATATAAAAGAATGGGGATGAAAGAAAGTAGATGGATGCCTCCTAAGTGAGGTGTTTCAGGCATGTCCTACTGGGGCAGACCCAGCACATGTTGGAGAGATTCTCTTGGCTGGCTTGGGAACGCCTCGGTGTTGAATTCAGTTCATCCTATGGAGACTACAAATGTCAATGTAAGATAGTATCTATCCAAATGTTGCAAAGATCTTTCATGAAAAAACAAAAAAATATCTAATGTCTATCTAAAATCATCCTCAGTGGACCATGGATGCCTATACCAAACTTCATCATAAGTCACGCAAATTTTTGAGATAGTTCAGACTGGCTTTGCTAAACTAATAATATATGGCAACATTAGATTGAGGTGGATTATAAATGTGGATCACTGAAAGATTAACAGTCACACTTATGTGCGTGATCAACACAGCTTGACATCTTTTCCCAGCACAGCCCCCCGACCCCCTTTCAAAGCTAACTGCCATTATGTAAAATGATTTATAATGAAGAAAAACTCAAAATGTGCAGGAGGCTCTGGGAATTAAAAGCCTTGCTGTGACCCGCCTGGCTCGAGTTCTAACTGTTTCATATTTTCAGTGGCCCCAGGATAGGTCCTTGTGGGACTCCATCACATCAGCTGTAAGTCTAACAAAAGCAAATACAGAATCCCCCCATTTGCTCTATTTGCAAAATGTTGAATCTAATGTTGAGTCAAAAGTTTGACTCAGTACACTTATGTGAAGCTTAAGGGGTTAAATGTAAAAACTCTTTCATGTTGGTTTTATAACAATAAAGTAGCTCAATTAACATGTTTTCACATTTGAGCTGTCAGAGCTGGTTGCCTTTTTCCAGTCCATGTAATTCCTGCTTTCACCAGGCCTTACGCAATGCTAAGATCTCTCATGACCAAAAATCTACCACCGGTATCAACCTTTTTTCCATAAAAGGAATCTTTGCCTGTGGCTATTTCCTGCTATATCTTTTACACTTATTTCTCTAGGGGTTGTTCGGGGTGGCTGTTGTTTTATTTATGAGAAATATTCAACTCCATTTTTTAGTAAAGACACTGATGGCAACTGATCTTCCACTGGAATTGCTTATGTTTCATAGGATGTCATATAAGTAGACTGTGTGGAAAAAGCAAAAGAGTGAAATTTAGAAACCTGGCCTTGATACACAGTAGAGAGAGATGGGTGAGTAAGACAGAGGATGTCACTGGTTATTAAGTGGGCACCTCCCATTACAGATGTTTAACTGAATCACTCCCATGACACCTCAGTGAGGCTCCTCTGAATCCCAGCACCGCCACATCAACAAATATGAAACTACATGTAGCTATATCTGGATGCAATCTCTGAGCGTTCCTATGGCTTATTTCTTGCTCGTTCCAGTCTTAGCAGCATTGCCTCACATAAGACGGCAGTGGACTATAAAGCCTTGATATAATTTCGGCTTGAGAGTCAAAGCTAGGGCAAATATAACATTGTGTGGGATGTTTGATATTACCACGGAAACCCATCTGTGTCCAATCACAACAAGGCCATCTGTTCAGCATAGGAAAACACAAAATGACATGAGTATTGGAGGTCAGGAAACTCTATTTTCATGTATTGTTTTATAGATACTGTGCATGTGTACATGTAGTTCATCTATCTGCAATCGTAACCTATAATTCAACAATCTACCAATGAAACTGTACTCTCACACTCATCATAAGCTGCTATGGTGAAGAGTATCATGACGGTCCTAACTTATATTATAGAATGAAACTGTATAGGACCAGTTTACTCAAGCTAAGCTGTGGATTAAAATGCAAGGTGGCGTCATTCCTTCATCCTTCAATGGCACTCTTTCATGGGTCAGTAAAAAAATGAATGGATGAATGGAGGATGATGCTTGGACAGCCCCTGGTGGAGATTATGATAAAGTGAACAGTGAAAGTATGAGTCAGGTCCCTTATTTGTTATGGTGTCAGCATCCTGACCTATGCTGCCACCAACAGTTCAGAATGCAAAGTAGATCCAAATAAATGCAAAATGCACTTGTGTTTGATAATATGTTTGTGATTCATGTGCCACTTTGTCACACCAGGGATCTGCGAAGATGACCTGCAAAACCCTATTACAAAACCAAACACAAAGAAAACCCTGAGGCACACCGGAACAAGTGCACTTATCATAAATAGGTTTAAGGGTAAGAGTTAGTACATTTAGCAAATTAAAAAACAATAATATGAGGACTTGTGTATCATTCAAACCATGGTTATAATTATATAAAGCTACCACTTTAAGATATTGCAAATACTGATAATGCCAACCAAGAAGCCTTCCAGTAAAATATTAAAAAATGGTTTCTATGAGGAAAAACAAAAAAAATCCTGTGTAAACCCAGGCAAGTTGCTGCCTGCAGACTCACTTCCACTTTCTTCATGCTGTTTTTTCAGTTAGGTCTCCAGGCTTCCTTTTGCGCATCAAGTTTGGCCTCTTATGAACTTCCTTTTCCAGCATCTTCTAAAATCATGAGCTGGGACTGAGGGTCAATAAAAGAAAACGAGCGAGGCAGGGTGTTTTTCTATTTCTCCTATATTCTCTCTGCAATCTCAGATATGTTTCAGGCAAATACAGCACGAATGCAGAATGTCTCTCTTCTGTATCCTTTGTGGATTAGAGCAGATCACAAAGCCTGCAGAATAAAATTTGACATTAGGCTATGCATGGGTTTTCATACCAATCTCTGCAATTCCCTGTGAGTTGAAGCAGACCATGCAAGATCATAATTTCACATTGGTGTGGCTAGAGATGTAAATAGATATAATCTTGGAAGGAGGATTAAGATGGGAGTGTAGCATTTGATCTTCAAAGAGCTGGAGGTTACCCAGGGTAAAATACAGGTGTGGTTAGCTTCCATAAAAATTCTGACACAGAGTTAAACTTCTGTTCATTTCCATTACAAAGACAAGCAGCTCTTTCTCATTCTTGGCTACCTTCACCCCGATATCGTAGCGCTCATCATCCACTGCTTCAGTCCTTCAGTGTAAATCCTTACAGAGCTCTTGTGAAGACATGGGCTTCTTTAAAGCACTACGGGAGGGGAAAAAAAAGGAAATAAAAAGAAAGACAGGAGTGATTCATCATCAAACGGCATGTAAAAGCCACGGCTTTCAAATTTCACTCAGCTGTCAACTAGACAGGTGGCAGGATATATTTTTTAAAGTCCTTTTATAGAAAGTAAACTATACACAGTGAAAGATGCTGTTTGTCTGAGAAACACATGGGAGCAGCTGCAGTAAAAAAAAAAAAAAATTAAATAAAAAATTAAAAATAAGCAAAGTTTATCCACACATAAGCCTATCCAGAATGTAAACCACTCTGGACATATAAACATTAGGGATGAGGAATACAATAGAGGCAGAGACCATGTGTGGGGGAGCGAACTGTTCTCTTGAGAATGTGGCGATGGCTGTTGGTATTAAAGTGAAATATTTGACAGTCGAGTGACAGCGATGGCAAAGACACAGGATGGACTGAGTACTATTTCCTTAGTCTATGATCCAAACATACTATGCAAGTCTTCATTTGGAGAAAGACGTACAGCACATTACACATCCAGCGAATGCAGAGCATCTGTGGTTTTCATGAACTTCTGATCAAATATAGCACTGTGCAAAAGTCTCAAGCCACCCCTCATTTCTTTGTATTTTGCTGTTAAAATGAGAAATAGGTACAGCGATTTATTGAAACATATGGAAACATACATGAAAAGTAAAGTATTTAAGTAAATAAAACAAGCTTGAAGGTCAATATTTGGTATGACCACCTTTATTCTTCAACACAGCCTGAACTCTCTTAGAGCTTTCTTGTAATTTCTTTAAGTAGTCTTCAGGAATAGTTCTCCAGGCTTCTTGAAGGACATTCAAAGCTCTTCTTTGGATGTTGGCAGCCTTTTGTTCTGTTCTCTGTCAAGATGATCCCACACTGCTTCAATAATGCTGAGGTCCATGCTCTGGGGAGGCCAATCCATGACTGATAGTGTTCCACTGTGTATTTTTCTATCCAGGTATGTTTTCACTGCATTGGCAGTGTGTTTGGGATCATTGTCATGCTGAAAAATGAAGCTTTTGCCAAAAACTCTGACAGCACTTTTCTGCATTGATAATTCCATCAATTTTGATAAGATCCTCAACACCACTGGCTGAAATGCAGCCCCAAACCATGACAGAGCCTCCACCATGTTTTACAGATGGCTGTAGACACTCACTGTTATACCTCTCTCCTGACCGCCTCCGTAAATATTGATGACCATTTGAACCAAAAATATAAAATTTGGATTCATCACTCCATAAGACCTGTTGCCACTGATTTTCAGTCCAGTTCTTGTGTAATCTGGCATACCTCAGCCTTTTCTCCCCGTTTCCCTTCCACTGAGACCATTTCTGAAGGGGCTTCAGTGAACAGTAGATGGATCAACTGAAGATCCAAATGCATCTCTCAGGTCCTGTGTCAGGTCTTTGCTGGATTATTTCCTATTTCTCAAGGACATGACTTTCAGATACTGTTCATCTGCTGTAGACAGGTTTTTAAGCCTGCCACTTCTTCTTTTGTCCTCCTCTCGTCCAGTTTTTCCATTTTTTTAAGGAAAGACTGCACAACATATATGCTATGTTATGCCTGTCAAACTAAACTGACAGGCATAAAATCTGTCTTTAGTTGACAGATTCAACTAAAGGAATGGGAGCAAATCATGTATTTTTACAGCAGGCTGCTAGTAACAAAGTGCCTAAAGATACAATTTAAAATTGATTCTTTGCTAAGTTGTCTGTTATGTGTAGACACAACACTGGTTCATCTCTTGAGTTAGGCACCTTTTTATGCTTGAATGATTCATAGGTCAGTGTGAAGTGACTTAACACAAAAACAAAATTTGCTCTGAAAATGGTCAGATACACGGACTGGACTGAAAACAAATGTCCAAAGAAAACATTTGGAAGACCTTCAGAAAGCCTGAAGAACTATTGCTCAAGACAACTTTAAAAAATTACAAATCTGACTCCTTGGAAGCAAAATATAAAGAAATGAGGGATAGCTCAAAACTTGCACAGTACTGTATCTATTTCTGTATGTCCACCAGCAAGTTGTTAACTTTTTTGCTGTTTGGTGCATCATACAATGGGCTTATGAAACCTTTTTGTAGGAAAAAAAGCAGCATTTCAGTCTGCTTCTTCTGTGACAGGGCTGATGAAAGTGATGCGAGTGAAGGATGCTGACATGCTCTGTAAAGCTAGAGAGGAAACGGCAAAGTCACTACAAGGAAATTTCATGCATTGCTGATAAAATATTGATAACATCACAATGATATTTTGTGTTTGATAAGAAGCACAAATGGGAGGTTAAAGAGACAATGGTAAAATTTTAACAGTGTCATTTTAACGAGTTAGTGAGTCATAATGAACACAGGTTTAATGTTGTCAAAGCTTTCTGCCATATTTCATAGCCTTCCTCGGGAGTATCTTCAACTCCATCCTCTGAGGAAGGCCAGGAACTGTAGCTGAGAGCTTCAGAAAGACCACGTTGTATATACTGTATGTAATATACTGGTATTGCCTGAATGAAAAGGCCTATTTTCTCCTGTAATGTATTATTTAATATCTTTCTTTTCAATAATGAGATATCTACCAGGATACCATGCTTTGTCTAGTCACCATTTTCAGCTTGCCTTTATCAGGGTGTTTTACCAAAGCAGCCGTTTTCTGTGTTGTAATCTTAATGGACTTCGACTGAAGACTTTCCTGTTGAGTTCTCAAAGTTTGAAATTGTCCAATGTGAAGACAGTCATCCTTTCCTTCTACTTATGATGCAGCTATTCTGTACCTGCACTCCCTGAGCAGCCTTTGGGAGCATTTACACTCCCTTCCACCGCTATCTCTGCAGTTTAGACTCCACACCAGGGAGGCCTCGGCCCCTCTTAACAGCTTGTCATGTCGATTAACCATGTATTTACTTTATAGTGCATAGTGGAGACAATGAACACTATTCATTCAGCACACAAGCCTTGGCACTTTGATCCCATTGCACAAACAGCCATTAGACTCATGTTACCAGAGGCTGCAGAGTGGATTACCCCTCAGTGAACCCAGCACAGGTTATTTGGATATAAAAAGATAATGCACTCAAAGAGGCATCTTGAATGAAGTAGTAATATATTTTTTTATTTTTTCACAGTGCAGAACTGCCACAACATTGCTGCAAGCAAGATTCCCCCCAGACTAAAGTTGCTGTAAGGACGCTTTTTTTTTTTTTTTTTAAATCCTCAAACCTCTAAAGACAGTATGCAGTGTAATGTGCACTCACATAAACAAACACAGACAGGAAGAAGCACCAAAAACTTTTCCAATAAAATCTATAAACAGGAAAGACACCAAACAAATTCTTGAGAGGAAATGATACCTCTTCAGTCACATTGTTTCAGTTTTACTCAGACTTCCAATGAAGTTACAAAGCTTGCCTTTAAATATTATTAATAAACTGAGTGTGATATGGACAGGTGGGGCTTACGTCTGACTGAAGCTCACATGAATTTGTAGGTGTCAGATGATGCACTCCAGTTTTGAAGCCTCAATTTTAGCACCATGTCCATCACCCTCTTGGTTTTTTTGGAGCTAGAAGTGACCAAATTTGGATTAGAGGGTGGAGTGCTAAGCTATTACCAACTGCTAGGAAGCTTGGTTAGCACACGAGCACCCAAAGACTGTATGGTTGCGTCACACAACTCAGATATCTGCTAATTAGGGAATATCATAATTTTTGATTATTTGAATAGTTATTTAGTTATAAAAAATTTAATCGTTTTAAGAAAAAAACTACATTTTTTTCTTAAAATATCAAACATTATGGACATAGCTACTGCAACGTCATCCATTGGTTTGTAACTCCCCTTTTTAAACTTCGAGATGAGTGTTTTTGCCATTGAAACAGATGTGATGAGTGAGGGCTGAATCTGACTCTAAAACTGAACATATCCTAGATGATCATCCTTTCTGACACTTAAAATGACCAAAATTTACATAATGCATTTAATTATTCATACAGTGTGACCCGAAACTACTGACTAAACCCATAAACTCAGCAGGAAAGCATTTACTTCACTTTTCAGCATGACAATGATCCCAAACACACTGCCACAGTAAAAGCATACCTGGATAGAAAAACACACACTGGTCCAGTGTGTGGTCCAGATAGTTCAGACTGTGTTGAAGAATAAAGGTGGTCATGACTTTCAAACTCATTATTTTTGCCCTATACACTTTATTTCCATGTATGTTTGCATGTTTTAATAAATTGCTACACCCATTGTCCAAGCAAAATATAAAGAAATGAGTGGTTGTTCAAGACTTTTGCACAGTACTGTATATATAAATAATCCCCATACATGTTATGAGCATGGAACTGAGCCATAGAAATCAAAACCAATTTTTTGTAGCAGGCTATAAACATATTTATTTCTGCTGTAAAGTTGTGGATTTTAACATGGGCATCTATGGAGAGTGACCAATTGACCATTCAAGGAACTGCAGCTTTTGGAACTTCACTGCTGGCTACAGTTTTCAGCTCTAGAGGTTGCTACATGGTAAGAAACAATAAAGCAGTAAATGAAAAAGTATAAGATTATTATTGTATTAAGTTGTATTAAGTTTTTTTTTTTTTTTTTTACACAGCTATTTAACCATGATAGCAAAAAACAGACACTGGAAAACAGTGATGACATGGTTAAATGTTTAATTTTCCAGCTACTTTGGTTTATGACCACAAACCTGCAAAATTAACACCATCAGCCTCATCCGTTTTAAGTGCTATGTAATAAAAGCTCTGGTGCTAATGCATGGTTGACATGTAAAGTTTAGCATATTTGCATTTTCACTGTAAACATGTTAGAGTCTACAGGTGTGCTAGCTTTGTGAGGCTGTATTTGGCTAAATGCTAATGTCTGCATACTGTTTTCTTAATCTGTATGCTCATACTACATTTTCCTTTGTTTCTTGCTAAATTAGCTCACTTTTGCTTATTATTAAGGGCATATTGTTTTAGAGCTGCTATTTATCAGGTTATTACGAGCACTGGATTTGAAATAAAAACAGATGGTGGTGGTTTGGGATTTATTGGCCTGGACAACACGTTTGACAGAGGAAGCATCACTGATGGCAAAAATAACAAATCAAGACTTAACAATAGTTCTTGTGGTTGTCCTTGTTTAGATTTCCACGGTGCGATAAGCAATTGACTGGCCTACATTCACAGCTGTGGCAATGTCATGCTGGCACCATATGGCATGCATTACCAGAACATGAGATTTGATCATGTGTTATTAGATTTCATGTTGTTTGCATTGTGATAAATGATCAAACTTATGCAACATAATTTATGTAAAGGGGTGCATTAGGCTGAATATTAGTGTAAAATAAATAATCAATCTGATATGGTTACATAATAATGTGTAACATAATTTTTTTCATTAGTGCCTTGAGCATTGATCTTCACACATGCCCAGTCGATATCAGTGCATGTTCTACCCATAAATGGCTATGAGCAGCTCTAATTTAACATTTATCACACTGTTCAGCGGCACTGATATTCAGGGAGTAATGGTATTAGCTTCCCATAGTCATATGGGTCTCCTCTCCGACCTGCTGATCCCAGCTCGGGCTGTATCTTGTCCTATGATTTCTACAGAAAAATGCTATTACAGCCACCTCTCTGGGGACCAGATCGACAAGGTCTTTCCGTTTTCTGCTCGGGATACAAACAGCTGACCCGGGCTCCCTCATCACACGCAGAGATGAGGGTACCTGAGTGGGGGACAAAAGTTCATCCTGTGGGTTAATAGGGTCCTTGGATGAAATCATGTGTAGGATACAAACAAAAAAAAGTAAAGGTGAAAAGAAGTTTTAAAAAAGACCCTTTGATTTCCAGTGCTCTTTGATTTCCTCTCCATCTTTCCTACTTCTGTGGCCGACTGCCCTTCAGTTGTTTTGAAGGAGAACATTAACTTGTAGGAGATAAGATTTCATGCTGTAATTGAGGCTTAGGGAGCATAATAGTGTTTCGGCCCTGGTGTCTGCTGTACCGCAGACTGGCATGAGGCAGCTGAGTTAAGAGGCCATCTGCTTTCACCAGTGTGACATTACACACAGGGACTGAACTTGTGACCTTCGTTGTGACACATCATTCTGCTGGTTCTAGTGACCTTATTAGCTCCCCTGAGTTAAAACACACACACTGCATACACACACATACCCACAGGCTAGCTGTATTCTCTGTGTCACAATGTCACCAGCCAGGATGTGGCCATCTTCTCTGAAGGTCTCAATGCGTTACATGGAGCCTCATGTCTTGCGCTCATTTTTCTCTTTCACACAAACACACGAAAACACACACTTGCACAAAACTTGCACATGAATAACAATCAGAAGGAAGGGAGGGGAATGAAGTCAATACACCATTTTACAGGCAAGCGATCTGACACCAATAAAATACAGCTTTATGGGGAGAATTACACGCTTAAAATATAAAGGAGGATATGAGCTGTGACCTCCAGAAAGATCGAGAGAGGTGCTGCACCAGCAATGTGCAATGTCGCGCACACACAGACACGGATACAAAAGCAATCGGGCAAGTACGAAAGAAAGACTTGACCTATTTGTATTCATCATCACTCGTCGTGTTGCAAGAGATACCCACCAGACAATTAACTCTGAACAATATCAACCAAATTATATTCAGCTTTGATTAATACAGAACCACTACCAACACAAAACCAAGTTCTCAGTAACTGTTTCTAGTTTAATAACTCTTCATCATAGTTCTCTTCAGAAACAAGTGTCAAACTATAAAGTCAACTACTAAGAAAAGAAAGATTTTTTTATGTCCCTTAAAAGTGGCTTCATAAGAGTTGCGTTATTGGGGGAAAAAAAGTTAGTTATTTGGAAGTTTTATATATAGACTGCAAAAAAGATGGGCGTAGTTTCCAGGTCTGAAAAGTGAAGCCAAATCAAAAGCACCTTAAACCTGAAGTCTTTTAATGGCCAGCAGGGGGAAATGCGTCTGGTGCAAAAAGACTGTACAGACAACCTAGTCTCATGGCAATTTGCGATACAGTCAACAACCTTTAATCTATTGATTTGTGTTGCTGAACATGAATTTTCAATTTTTTTTTGTGCTCCTGAACACGACTTTTCATCCGTCAGATGTACTGATTAAAAGGCAAAAAGTCATGTGGAGGTTGGAGGGGTGTTGGAGGAGTAAGTGGTGTTGATTTTCGTGCAAGAGACCCAAGTGCAAGTTATGCACATCACAGTTTTTCCACATATTATTTGTATGATTCTTAAATGTGTTATTAAGTACAAATATGTTGCTTGGTTAGGTTTAGGCATTAAAAACTACTCGGTTGGGTTTGGAAAAACATGGTTTGAGTAAAAATACAACAGTTGCCACTTTAAAAAAAAATAAATAAATTGTTTTCTTGGTTGTCATGGTGACACCTCCCTGCTTGCTCTACAAAAATTGTGTTTTTGGCACAAAATTAATTTCCTACTGAAATGCATTGCTTACAAATTTGTGTTTAGTGACACAAAATGCACGTTACAGTTTGTGTCCATGAACACGAAAAAATAGAACTGTCGTGAGACTGAGCTGGTATGGAAGTCTCTGGAAAAATGGCCCCATGCTCCCTTGCTCTGTGACCTCAGTTAAAAACTTTCCTGTTGACTTTATGGGCTCAGGCGATTGTTTCAGGTCATACTCAATAAAACATGAAGTTCATTTTGTAAATTAAATTAATACAGCAACTGTGATTTCACTGTTCACCAAGACATAAAAACTGCATGTATATCATCTGATTAAAACCACAGTAAAGGCTGTAAAAATAAGTAAGGTTGAAAAAGCTTTTTTTACCCTTCGGGTTATACTTCAACTGCGCATTTACAAGGTTGAACCACATTACAGCTTCATTAATGGCTCAATCCAGAGTTCTGACATGATCAGTAACATGCATCTTCATCTTTCACCTAAACAGAAACCCTCATTGATTCTATAAAAGGTCCGTGCAGCAGGATCAGAGTTCACAACATTTGAACTTTCTCTATTTGTCTGTGGCTCCACACAGCAAACTGCTTGTAGCAGCATAGGAAGAACTCTCCTTGATTCACAATAGGAGAGGAGGCTAAAAAATGCTTTTCTATAATATTGTAGGCACTTCGGTTTTGTGGTACCTCTTATATCTAACACCTGTAATGTTTATTGCAACCACCGGTCTCCCTTAATGCAGCTTAAACTGCTATAGTGCTTTTTCTTATCAAAATGGCTTTCAGTCCTGCAGAGAACCTAATAAACAAGCATGCTCATTTGTCTATGATTCATTAGACCATGTTCCACTTCTCTTAACTATGCAAGCTGCTCTTATTTGGTTAATATCCAGTGTCTTCAGTGTCTTGCTGTTACCACATAAAGCAAAGGCTGAGAGCCAGAGAGATTAAGGGTAAATAATTTTTGGCGTAATCAGCTCATGCCACATCCCCGATACGAAACCTTCCCCCCTTATGCCCACCTCCAAAGACAAACACTGGCTGTCAATGTGCTTACAGTCAGGTGGTTCAGTCGTAAAGCCTCATAATTGTTTAATGGTGCGTTTTATGAGGCCACACTGTGAGTCAGTGCAGCCTGAGGGCCCCAAATTCTAGACGATAACACGTTGGGTTTGGTAATGCGGGGTTAATCACAGGTGGATATTAGTTCACTGTGGGCTTTGCACAGATGCTCAAAGTGTGTGCAGCCTAGGGGGAAGAGGTGCATCCAAAGCGTTCTGCCTGTCTGTCTGAGCCAGGCTGACCTTGCTGTCTGAGCACAAACATCAGAGAAGATGGGGACACGCTGTTCCCCTGCAAATACAACACACAGCGGCTCATGAGCTACAGAAAACGCACACCTTTGCAGGCACACACACTGAAGTGTGTCGTGCACGTACACACACAAAAGATTTGCTGAGGTAGGGATCCACACGCTTTGTTCCGTGATCAAAAATAACTGTTCCACAGCTGTCTGAGCGCAGTGATGCAGGGTAACCTGATACTGTCCCACAGCGCTGTTCTGCATGAGCTGAACAGGCCCCTGTAGGCTGTCCCCATAACGCATGCCAAGTAACACACACACAGATACACTCAATGGAAGTCACTACATGAAACGAAGGACTGCACAGACACTTGTAGACACACACAGAAACTCACAAATACAAAAAAAACCCCCCAAAAAACCATGAGCCATGAAAAAAGTAATATTTCCACGTCAGTATGCATACAAAGGCGTTTTCGGACCAGAGGAACTTTTTCTAAGTTCTCATAACTTTTGAAAGAAGTACTGCCTTTTTTTGTGTGTTCATACTGCTGGAAATAGGAACTTTGAACTCAATTTTTGAGGTCTATTTTAGCCCCTACTTCAGGTTAGGTACTCTCACAGACTGTATAACAGATGGACGTAGCCACCTTGAAGTCGTCCTTTGGTTAGTGAAGTCCTGTTATGAAGCTAAGCATCTTGGTGTTTTGAAATTGGACATGACAAACAAGAAGTACTGCACGCTCACTGGCTTACCATAGCCATCATCCTCCTTTATGACTCTAATAATGACCATAATTTACAAAATGACCTTCAAGACTTAATATGACCTGAGACTAGCCGGTGAGACCATGAAGTCATCAGAAAAGTGTTTACTGAGGTAACAGAGCAAGGGAATTGAGGGCAGTTTTTCTCACTGACTTCTACACAACCAATGTACAGTGATTGGTCTAGATGTAAGCACACACTGGAGCAGCACCAGCGACCAGCATGTTAAAGAAAACGCATGTAAACTCAAGCAGAGACATTATAGAAGGTCTTTGACATTAGCTGTCCAGGCTTCATTAAGCCTAAATGTGATGAATTTTGACACGTCAAAGCTTCATTTCATTACCTTTCACCTTGCTTCCGGCATCCACACAAAGCGAAGCATTGTAGAGAGAAAATGATGACACTGGAATCTGAAATAGCTTTACAAGAAAATAAAAGACCACAACAAAAAACAGTGCAGAACTGCATATGCTGGTTATGTGGGTACAAAGGATTTGATGGCTTTTGAAGGCTATCATTAGCGGCACCGGCAGCTGCAGTCCGCCAGAGGATGCCTCTCTTAGTGTAGTGGCTTCTTGTACACTAAACAATGTATAAAGAAAAGAGTCACTTGTAATGTTAAGTTATATGACTTCAAAGAGTGAAAAATGAGTGCTTCTAACTCTACATGTTCTTTCCAAGTTCTTTGGTATAATAAAACCAGTGACACACAACACACGCACATAGCTCTGATCCCAGCATCCTCCAACTTGTTGTCCTGTTTGCAAACTTTTAAAGGCTTTTTGGCAGCAAGTAGGCTACAGTTTTCAAGTGATTATCCCTATTGCTAGTTACCAAAAGGGAGTCACCAGATGCACCTAAATACTGCACCAGACCTTTTAAACTTCTTTTATTAAAGTTTAATTTTGAAAGCAAAATTCTGTTTTTTGTTCATCGACTCTGAACATGCTGATTAAATGTTCAACCAAAGTGGAAGCCTGTATGATGTATGAAACCACACACGCAGTTTCGAGCACTACAAATAGCCTTTAACCATCACTTCAGATCTTGCTGCAGGTGTTCAGGAGTTCAAAGGAAAATGAAATGGTAACACTCCTCAGAAGGCTGTTACGCCACTTTAAAGATTTAGATGTACTGACATCAATAAGACCCCAACATCACTTTCTTTATTTACTAGATGGGGAATCTAAATATGCATTGAAGTACACATTTAAATATGCATCAAAGAGTCACTCATCGGGGTATTCTTTTGTGAAACCTCTAATAAATATTCATAAGATCTGTTTCTTTTGCTTCATATCCTCAATGACCTCTTTGGAATTAATTCACTGATATACAGTGTGTGACTGTGTTGAGCACTTCACAAACTTTTGTCACCGTTCAGATGCTAAAAGTCTCCGCAACATGTAAACTTATCGAGCCTCTTAATGAAATTGTCAAAGGCGTGCTTTTTGGTTTTTACTAAACTTCCAGATGTGTACAGAAAAAAACCCCCCAAAACAAAACACCGCACTCTGCCATTATAATGATACTGAGATATAATGATATAATGATACTGAGAGCAAGATAAGCTTCCGTATCTTTGAATATTTCGGTAATTTAGGCCTCGGTCACACAGGCCTAGAGACAGCTGGCAACCTCTGGTTGCTAGGCAAGGCAAGGTAAGGCAAGTTTATATATATATAGCGCCTTTCAAACACTACAGTCATTCAAGGTGCTTTACAAGATAAAATTAAAAGAGCAAATAAAAAGGTAGAAATAATAATAATAATAATAATAATAATAACAATAACAACAACAACAGCAGGAAAAAATATGTATTCACCACCTGGTTGCTGGAGGTTGCTGGCTGTTGCAAAGAGGGTGCTGCACCAAAAACTTCCTTGTGATTGCTCTGATCAACAGCACATTGCTGCAGTTGCCTGGAAGATGCAAACTACAGGTGTATGCAAACCCCCGCTAACTAACCAGCGAGCAGGAGTGACACTTGAAAAAGTGCGATGCAAACCAGACTCGTAGGACATTTGACTTCAGAGTGAAAGTTGTGTCTTACTTCTTAAACCAACATGTTTCAAAAGGCTCCGTTATTTTCTTTGAAGGTGAACGGTCCGGTTTGCGTCGCAGATTCACTTCCACTTAGCAAGTATTTGGCGAGTCTTTGCAGACTCTCTTTGTGACCAATTTCACCAGGCGACAGCAGGCAACCTCCAGCAATCACTCGCCAACTGGTTGTGGAATAGACATTTTCCCTAATGACCAAGTGGTTTGCAGGGGGTCACTGACCGGTCTCTAGGTGTGTGTGACTGGAGCTTTAGCAATCGATTTCATAGCGACTGCCAGCAACCTCCAGCATTATAGCGCCACAGCACTCTTATTTTATTTATCACCAACCTGATGTTTTCGGCTACATATTTTCCATCTCATTTTCTAGCACTTTTCCATGTTTCTTGGAAGGAAAAGATGGCCTTTCTCAAACTCACAAATGTTTAATTACAAATGAAAAAATTTAATTAAAAGTAATTTCATGGTTACAGCACAAACTGCAAGATTATATGTGCATACATTAAGTGGGCTGGCGACGCATGAATACATGGCATTGAAATAGGTTAAATTAAAAAGTCTGCTTCTAGTCCCCACACATATACAGACTGTACATACCGTACCTTCCACCTACACAGCCTACTGTTGCCATATATCTGAGCGAAGGTGTTAAGCCTCCAAATCAAATGACAGAGTCACTGCAATCTCTGTGTTAAAACTTGAGGCCTGCAGCTTCGATCTCATGCATGGACTCTATTAAACTAATCCCGACTACGCGGTGCATTTCAGGGGAACTTTGACGTATCCTCAGGTGTGATGGCACCTTTAGGCCTCTCAGCTTCTGCCCGCAATGATTTTTAGTTAGAGTGATACAGCATCAATGATCTCCATGTGGCTTCAGTCAATACATGTGCTGGCACACATCAGCTCACAGATGAAGCAGTAAAAAAGAGAAGAAGTGTGAGTTTATTTCAGAAACTCTAAATTTAAAGTTAGGCCTGCATATATCTGAGCACAATAACACAGCTTGGTTATTTGTTTGGACACGGAGAAGAAAACGCTGCATGAATTAGGTTATGCAAATGAGGCACAGTAATAATGATTTAACATCCCTTCTCCCCATCCATACCTTAATTTTAATTTGATTGGATTTACATAACGATTTCCCATTAACCGGCTCCCCGGTGACCTCTCGCTGATGGTGCCAACTGGTTACCCTACCCCCACAAAAAAAAAAACACACACACACACACTCTCTTCGTCTTTTATGCCATTACTTAAAAGTCTGTGGGTGGTGCGACTACTTAGCGATGCCATGAGCGTGCCATTTACATGCAGAACAAGTCTGATAACATCTCTGTGTAAAAATGTTGTCAGGAAATGTTAAGTCATCAAGTAGAGATGAGTATTTAGAGCAAACGCTGCATGTATGAATTTTAATGGCCACCTCATAAGTTTGTTTTTTTTAAAGACTGTGTCCTGTGTGGCTGCTCCTTCAAAAATAAACAGTGCTTAGAAGGTGCAGTCAGTGGCTACATTTGCATTTTTTCATGGAAATTATTACCTCCTCCAAGGAGGTTTTGTGATTAGTTCTGTTCTCAAAAGGTTCTAGATAGATCTGCATAAACATTTTACCAGGTGGGGCTTGGCCCAACTTAGAAGTGATTAATTTCTGAAGTCAATCTGGACCCAGAAATTTTTGAAAGGATTCTTTAGTAGTAGTAATTACTAATATAGTAATATAGGATGTCTGACATGATGTAACAGGGCTTCAGTACATGACACCCTAGCACATTTGTTTTCTCTTAAATCCAAATCAACAAACTTGAGTCGTCTCAGGGTTATCTCCACTTCCCTGCTCTATCTCAGAAGGTGGCTCATTGTTTAACACGGATGAAAGCCCTGAATCGGTTGTGTACCCTGCGGGAGGAAAGCGAGAGGCAGGGGGCCTCCTCTGTTATCTCTTGACACACTTACACACACACACACACATGCCTGATGCCTTTTTCTCTGAACTGGGGCAAATTTCAAACAAATCTCCTCCGCCTATCACATCCTGTCCTTTGCAGTTTTCACCAAGAGGGAACAAGGAGGAGAGAGAAGAAGAAGCAGAAGAAGAAGAAGAAGAAGGAGAAGAAGAAGAAGAGCGGTCCTGGAGATGACCTAAAAAAACAACTCCTCATGGACGTTCTCCATGTCTCAAAGACACACGGCCAGACTATCAAATATTTACCAAAAAGCTGTACCCGATCACTGTGGAGAGGGGGCGTATTTGGTAAGAAAAGGTCTTTGAAAAAGATTCAAAAGCATCTGTGCTGCAGTACATTGGAGATCTTTCTCTCTCTGGTCTCTGAATGATGATACAGAGAGAAAGAAAAACACTTCCTTTTTTTCCCCACTTGCCCTCAATTCAGCTGAGTGATTATATGGGCCAGTATGGAGTCTTTCAGTGTGACGGATGCTCACTGCAATTCTTTCAATGCTCTGGGATCATGAGGGAGCATTTGCATATGTATGATGAGGCTGCACAATAAGTAATCTTACCAACACATGCCTGGATTCACTACACACCACTGACTTAAGCCCTCAAACCCAATTTCACTACGCTTTGAAATTAAGGTGCCTTTTTGGATGTTTTGATATTTTCGGATTGCCGTTACTCAGCATGTGCTCGATAAGGTTGAGAAAAAGGTAACTCCAGAACCCATATCATTCAAATAAATACGAGTCAAAGCACTCAGTGGTGCGCAACCAAGTTTTTCTCTGCCACTGAGGCAGTGACAGTAACCTCTTAGCTGCACTATTCTCCCTAGCCACTAGGGGGTAGAGGTCCTCTGCTATGAGGAGCTCCACAGGCATTGCAGGGAAAAGAGGAAAACTGATGCCATGATTTCAAATGAGCAGCCTTGTAAACATGCCACAGACAGTTGTTAAGATTATAATAAAAATGGGGGGGGGGGGCACGGTGCACCATACAATGAATCCATTGTCCAATCTGCAAAGGAAGCAGAGGCAGTTCTTTTAACTACAGGAGAGGTGAAAATTTTGATTTTTACATCGTCAAGCGGGAGCGTTTACAATGGTGCTGTCTTAAATCCTTCAACCCCCCTGACAAGATAATAGCCTCATTCTCTCCATGCAGGCAATTATTGTAGCTTTTAATTGCATTGTTGTGGAACGTGACATCACTGTCACTCAGCTGTGTTCGTACAGTGTGCGCCGCTGTCACTCAGAACCGCCAGGTGTTCGTTTTGGGACAGTGTGTGTACATGCTTTGTAGCCTCTGTGTGCGTGAGCCAGAGTGGCAGCGACACATCTGATCAACTTGGGTGCGTGGGTGACAGTGTCTGGGAGGTGACAAGGGGTTGGCGATGGAGGCAGATTTGCCTTTCTACAGGTGACAGAGTGTTGGCATTCACGGAGTCTACGTTACCTGCAGAGGGACAGTTCAGAAGCGAGTCTTCTCTTCTCTTCTGATAAGATCCTATGTACTGTCAAAGGAATTGAAGGGAGGCAATCCTGGCCTCGAAGCACTGGGGGGGGGGGGGGGGGCAATCGAG
>VUQI01025596.1:0-15329 GCA_015106735.1 Paratilapia polleni | reverse complement strand
TTTCAGCGGGGGGGGGGGGGGGGGTCACCATCAGTGTCAGCTAGCATGTCCATCAAGGGTCTTCTGACCTCTGGAGAACCCCCACCCCTCCGCTGTGGCTGAATCTTTTTGTAGGGAACCGACACAAAGATATATATAAAGTGTGTGTACAGAGTGCCGGGGACAAGAGATGAGGAGATAGTGGATGGAAAAGCACGTGGACAGCTGAAGGGGAAAACAAGGAAGGATGAGAGAGGGGGAGGGATTTGACTGGGTCTAGGGAACCTGCAAGAAGAAATAGAAAAAGTAGATGCAAAGAGATGGAGCTAAGATGGGCAGCCAGAGAAGAGGATGTATTGGATCAAAGAAGATAATTCTATATGGCATCATAAGGAGGAGAAAGGTCTTATGGACACAGGATGATGGACTGGAGGCAGGGGAGCATGGAGGAATGAGTATATAGATGAAATATTAAGACAGAAAAACATCAGGAATCATACCCACTGTGGATGATGGAGCATGCTGGCAAACAGTAAGTATGAAAGGGCCCTGTTAGAAGTTAAAAGGGTTTTCTCAAAGAATTTTTTTGAATGCTTAAATTCCAACAAAAAAAACCCAGCACACTACTGAGTTTTTTAAGGTTGGCTGTCTGCGGTACTGAAGAAAAAGATGTATATGTTTTAAAGGAAGGACCAACTGTCTGCGGTGTATGTTAGAAACACATAAATCACAAAGCGGAGGTGCTGTAAACAACACAGATTAATGGTTTTATGCTTTTTATACTTGCTCTTGAAAGCGATGGCCTAATATTTTTAGAAGTCTACATCTACCGGCTTGCTCTTAATGATTAATGCCACTGAGTGGAAGTCAGTTAAAGAAAGTGAACTTTGTTTTAGATGCCGCTCTGATAAGGGGGCGTCCCCTGCTGTTTTTGGTGTACAAGGCAGAAAGTCATTAAATTTCCAGCAGGGAAGGACATAAGAAAATGGACTTCTCAGATGAAATGGATTGGTGCTTTACTTACAGTTAAAAGAAAACGTCCCGGCATCTGTGTTCATGATTAAAGGTACAGGGCTTACAATGAATAAACAATAAAAACTTGTCATATTAAAATGCTCTCAGCAGCCTATGATTGGTAGAGGAGGCTGTTATTAATCTATGACCGTTTTTGAAGAGCTTCTTTTCAATTTAAGAGGAAACAATCCTTAAACTTAAGAGGCCAGATAACATAAATTTTACAGTTATGTTAGCCTCAAGATGCTTTTTAAGGACATAGGGTCCTGATAAACAAAAGAATAACATTTAGATAAATGAGTCAAACGGTAATATACATATTCCTATTCTTGCCAAGAGTTAGGAGATATGGTTGACTCTACTCTTAGTTCTGTCAGGTACATTTGTAGGCAGAACTAGAAGTTGGTTAGCTCAGTGCAGTTAAGCTAAGCACAAAGACTTGAAACCCATCTAAATTTAGAATTAGTTCAGAAATGGTCACACCATTGCTTTAAAAAGCAATTTTACAGGTTCAGGTTTGCTGCGCTATCACATCTATAGTTCATTTACTCTGGTACGAATCAGCTTATAAACTTGTAGCTTTTTCCCATGGTTTGGTTTATTTTCACACAGAGGAAAAACACCAAGTGAACCAGAATGCATCACAACAAACCAAGTGAGAACCTTCAGTCCACTTATTGGCCAGATGTGTCTGGAGCGGGAGCAACAAAGTAAATACAGGAACAAAGAGCTGTGTTCTGGTCTAGTGGAAAACATGGAGAATGTACTCCTAACAGTCGTATTTATCTGGGCAATAATTCTGGCAAAAATGTATTCTGTACGTCTATGGTACTCTGCTGCATCTCAGAGTGCAAAGCACACCTGGCTACGGGAAGGCATTCAGCTCCAACTTGCAGCGTACGCGTGGTAGCTGCATCGGATCGAGGTCGGATCTCATTCTCACCATAAACAAATTGCTCTGGAGTTTGTTTGGAACTGACTTGACTGAGACCACCACCACCAAAGGGCCTTAGTGCGGCTGTTTTGGCCCGCAGTCGAGTGTGATAAGAGTGTTCGTGCCTGCACAAATGAACCGCACCAAGGGGGGAAACAAACCAGAGTTCAACTTAAATGGACTAAACAGCGCAGGTGTAAAAAAACTCCCATAGACCCACTCTTGACCAGCAAGCTGTGTGACAGTGCAGTCCTTTGAGAAGAGAGAGAGCCAAAGATTTCAAAAAATAAACAGGTTATTATCTTTGTTGCATGTGTGTTTTCAGATAATTTTGAGACAGGAGTAGGAGATAGTAAGTCCTAAAAAAAAAAAAAGAAGTGTGAATGTAGTCATGTTAGCAAACATGGCTGTAACCAGGGTTTAGAAATGAGTGAAGGCCAGAATTTTTCCTCTTAACACTTTCCCCCATAAAGACAACATTTGACAACAACTCGAATAGGCATCCAAGGGGGAAAGAGTTAATGTATCATATTTAAGCTGTAGCACCTGTGCTCCAATGAGCGCTTCTGAAGAGACTAGCTCCTAGAGTTGCAATACAATCAAAACCAGAAATTTTGAAAACTCTAAAGGACTTTATTTTGTACAGCTTCCCTCTTTTGCAGGAGCAACTGTGTATATAGGAATGTGCATGATAAGTGTTGTGTGTCTATAAAACAATGAAATAAAACAAAATAACCAAATACAGAATTATTCCTTCCCTACTGTGCCTCTGCGGGCCATAACTTCATAGAATTCCTGTAGAGTCTTCTGTAGAGACACCTAGAGCGTCACCGATTCCTGCCAATTTTTACCCTCTTGTTTGGAAAAAAAGGTTACCCAGGTCCAGACTTAAGCGACCTCATAGCTAGCTGTTAGCGACTAAGCTAAGCTATCTGCAGCAAGCGATGGGGTCGTGACCCCCTAAAATAGCAAAATGCTATTTTCACACTGAACATGTTTTCTATTTGCATACTGACAACTGTGTAAACGAATTACCTTTATCATAGCAATGGCTAATTTAGCTTTCCAACCTGTTTTTCAGTATTCATAGTAAGCTAAGCTAACTTCAAGCTAAATGTTGCAGAAAAACTGTATCAATCTTTTCATCTGTTGCTGCTGAAAAGAGATCAAATAAGCAGTCCAGCTATTCCTTTAAGCCTACATGTGCATGTAAGCAGGGCTAATGCCTCCTGATTTCCCACAAACTCAATGCAAAATACATATTTGAAATTACCACAAAGTTTCATTTGGGAACGAGGCACGAGGTGTGAGCTAATTAACTTATAACCCTGAACAAATTGCTTTCCGTCTGCTCCAGATCCACCAGATTAAAAGCGCAGTTTTGTTGAAAAACATATTGGTGACGGTGGTATAAGAGCATCAATACTAACGATGAGCCTTATCAATCCAAGAACCCATAGTCCATTAGCAGGCGCAAAGACTCTGAGCTGATTAATTGATTTTTAATTTGCTGAGGTGATGCGGCTGCCACAGGCACAGCATGATGGCTTTATGGGGGGGAAAAAAAATCAGTTTGACAACCCCTGGCCATTGTTATCCCCTTCACACACACACACGCACACACACTTGTAAAGCCCCTGAGTGTGGTTGTGATGATATTAATTGAGAGGTAGCAGCTCTACGCTACTCATGCCATGTGGCTCGCCGGGAACAGGCTAATCATCGTAACTATGCACAGGCTCTTGCTCCCTGGCCCACAATCCTTTGCTGCCGAGAGTTCCCAGGGGCTTAGCTGGTGTCAGGAACCCTTTTCATCCCTCAGCTCTGCTCTGACAGAAGAGCCTATTAAACGTGCCTTTATTATACAGGGTCTCAATACACTCTTAAATAAAGTACAAGTAGACCGTCACAGGCGCTATCTGTTTTATTTCCACATTTATTCTCTTCAGCCTTCATATAAGAGTTATATCTTATACATTTTTACCATTCTAACGTAGCATATCTCCAAAAATACACATACAAATGCAAAAGCAATATATTTTCCACAGTATTTTCTTAGCGCTTTATATTCTGAGTCCATAAATGAGATTTGGATACATAAAACCTCAACCAAATATAAGGTTTGAATGAGGCACAAAATCAAATATGATTAGGCACAGCTCACTATCTAATAACCCCCAGCCTCTTCACATAGCAGAGAGAACGCTTGAGGAGGGGCTCGTGTGTCTTGATGCAATCTCTGAGGTAAACATGAATCCAAGACGTGCTGGTAAAAACGATGATTCACCATCGACGTGGGACATATTGTAAAGGCAGTTATCAGCATATAAAGCAGACGCTGTTGATACACGAGCTGAGGTGCAGAGGGGTTTTTATTAGCATTACTCACTGCACCAAAACCAATGGGTTCATGTACCGAAAATTGGCTAGTAATGGGGGGGGATAACAACCTTATTTTGTTCAGGAAGCTATTCTAATAGCACAAGCGATTGCATTCATTACTGAGGGCATCCTGCTGCTACAGTAAACTTATCAAAATATCACATATTCTGGTACAATGTTACAGTTTAAGTGTGTTGGTATGCTGTGCCTTATTTATACTGTACATGCTATTTAAAAGGGCTAACAGTATCATATTATTCATGGCCAGTCTTATCTGTTGTGGTATTTTTCTGAGACTGGGAATATTGCCTGAACAGTAATTACACTTCCACTCAGCTGCTTTAGCTGAATGGCCGCTATGAAGCAGCAGCAGCAGCAGCAGCAGCAGAGAGAGAGAGGGGCCGGATGCCTCTCAGCATTAACTATCTCTGTGTGAAATTGTGCAAATGAAGAGATTTCAGCCTTGCCAGAAACTAAACGGGTTGAAGTAAATCACCGTGGTCAATAATCCTGATCTAATGCAGTGACTACTGTATATTCCACTGACATACCTGTTCCCACACGCTGGTTTTCCACTGATTTAGGCTCTTGCAGATTCGGTATTAGATCCTTTACAGTTTCTCTCTGTAGGTTTTCCCCCCTTCCATTGGGAGCCTTTTTGTAGCAGAACCAGCTTTCTAATCCCCAAGGAAGGATGAATTTAGGACACATTCTCATTTGCCGGATTTCTTATCATCCCAACTGGAACTTAATGTGAAAGTTACATTGAAGCATAACGCTGCTGATCAGGAATACCAATAAAGTATTATCTCATACTCCTCGTGTTTCTTTGTCCATGTAATTGTTGCCAGCATCTAACTCATAACAGAGCTGAGGGATCACAGTACTCGACGGGTCTTTGAAAAGCTTCAGTTTCAGCCTCCTTTTCTTTCCCCCTCCCTCTGCAATCAGTATCTTTAGAGCTGCCCTGATTTCCATCTTTTCTCCCTGAGTGATTTCAACATTAATTTTGTTTTTTTTGTGTGGCAAATACGTATCGGCATTAATCACAGATGATAGAAATTTGCAAGTTTAATTCTGTCCTCTGAAATCTCAGCTGCACACTGGCTGCTTATGAATAGTGGTTTTTTTTCCCCCCACAAACATTTGCAATAAAAAATAATTACAGCTGGATAAGAAGCCTTGATGATAACTCAGTGATTTCAAGTGCACTTAATGGTCTATTGTCTAAATTTGTCAAGCTCTAAGAGTTGTTTTGTTGTCTCTTAGAACAGTAATTAGCCAAGTGCAGTCTGTCCTCAAACACCATATCTACATGACTCAGCTATTTCAGACAATTTATCTTCAGACTGTCACAACAAATCCAAGCTAATGACAAAAATGGGCATCTCAAACATCCCTTTCAAAAACTCAGTGCTGCACCCTTTGTTACAGCTGTACAAACTGTACTGTATGGCAGCTTTCTTCAGCTTCACTGTAACTCTTTTTACCATCTTTGATGTATTGTCTGAGATACTGTAAGCCCCATATATCAGTGGTCCCTTTGCAGGGAGTTAAAGTTATTTCTTTCTGTATTTTAAATGTGTTCCTTTTAACATACGCAGTATCAAACATAGCTGTAGCTTCCGGATATGAAAAGGGAAGCCTGTGCGGAGGTGCCGTAAACTTGCATTCTTTTTAATGGCCAGCGGGGGGTGGGGTTAAGTAAAACATAATGCTTATTTTACAGATTACGGTCATTATTAGAGACAGAAAGAGGGTTATCTAGGGAATTCCCATCTCTGATCAATCACACGTCATTAGCCAATGAGCGCATCCTTGGCTTCTCAGTCAAATCCTCCCCTTCCCCGTCATATCTGGTTTCCAAACACCAAGATGGCACTCTTGGCACTCTCTTGCCTAGGATTTGCAATAGGTGTGTTGCGATATGCCAGTACTGATATAATCCAGTGTCAGTAACTGTCTAGTTGACATCTAACATAGTGCATAGTGTTACACAACAACACTGGCTGCCACCATAAAAATGAAATTCAAGAAGAGGAAAAAAGATGCAGTTACTAGTCTAACAGCTTTCCAATAAGCTGCTACTAGGTGCCTCATTACATAAGTGGTTTCTGACGCATGTTCCACTGCTGTGCGCCCAAAACAGTCACAGGTTCAAACATCTTTGCCACTGCTTCTCTTTATTATTTAAACAGACACAACAGCATCTTGTTCCTTTCAGCATTCGTTTATGCAGCCTAGCTTAACATTGTCAATGCTGACATACCTGCTGCAGAGAACAAAAACTGTTTCCCCAGTGACACACCTGAAGGAATGAATCCCTGCCTGTATAAATGCAGTAACTCAAGATGTAACTGCCCCATAGTGTCCAAACCTATAATAATACATACAAAAAAGGGGGAAATAGCTCCTATAACTAGTTAGCACAAAATGAAGATGAAAACCCTTAACCAAAAAAAAAGAGAAAACACACAATAAACAAGGTTAAAGATGAATGATATTTTAATATTATCGATATTGTGAGTAACTGGTCACAGTAACTGTGACGTGAAAATGTGATACTGTGAGAGCCCTAAATTAAAGAGATTTTAAATGTTTGCCAACATTGGTTATTTTAAGATTATTTTATCTGGATACATTTTCTTCACTCAGTTGAACTTTTAACGTTTTGGTCAGTTTGAATTATTGTCACTTGGAGTGCCAGAAGCCTAGCGCTGTATTTCAACTATTTATACAGTACTTTTTCACCATATCTCTAAGATATTTGTTTGACTATTACCTTTCATCCATTATGCTTAGCTGAATATCGATCATTTGTCCATTACTTTTAGCTAACCATTTTAAATATTTAGCCATTAGCCTCATATTTCTGTAATTTAGCTTTTTTTTTTTTTTTTTTTTTTTTTTTTTTTTTCTATTAAATCTTTAATCTTTAAGAAATACAGCTCTTTAGATTTAGAATCTCTTGTGCGAGAGTGTCCTGGCCCCAAGAGCTCCCGGAGAACACCCAACTATGCCCAGGGAGAACATACATATCCCATATCAGTTCAAATTCAGTTCAAAATTAACAAGGTTTACAGCTGAATAGCTCTTCACCACCTTTAATAGTTTTAGTAGCATCCTGTAGTTTTTATGTTTCTATAAAATCCAAAAAGATACGTCAGTTTGAATCCATTGCTGGTCAATTTGGTCAAGATTTAGAAAGGCAACTGTTAACCTCAGCATGAACACAGAGTTTACAGCAGCAGCACTATCAAGGTATGCTATCACTGAGACTGACTCAATACAGCTGCTTGTTGCATTGTTCAGTGCTGCTGCTGTTATAATTAACTTAAGCTGATCCACTGCTTTTATATATTTTGTGCTTGTGAGGGTAACTCACTCAGTGCTGTGTAGACAGCTGTAATGGAGTACAGTGGGATGCTTTTTACAGCTGCCATTCAGTGCACATATAGATTTATAGCAGATACCCATTAATCAAAATGCCTGGATTTGCCATGGCTTGCAACAGTAATTACTTTTTTTTTTTTCCATGGTGTGTCATGGATAATTATTTGTCATTATGGGATTTATTTTGTTAACAGCTACATAGCTGGAGTTGAGCAGGTACCTGCACACATATAATGTGGATCCTGGTTGGTGTAATCCCACATGCATACATGAAAAATAAGTAGCCTGGTTATTACAGAGTCTTAGACAGCAGTGTGGGCAAATTAACAGCAGGGTTGCATAATAATCCGCAGCCAGCAAGTGAATGATATTGGAGTGAGTGCATGCATTAATTGCACTGATTTTTAAAATTTAAAACACATGCAAATCTGTGTTGCTTTCACAGCATCTCCTTCCTGATGCAAAAACCTCACAGCTGAGACACGCTTTAATTTAGAGTGAAATGCAGAGCAGGAGTTGAAAGCAGACCATTAAAATTTATAGTTAAAGTGGGCACATACAGTGAGGCGCCGGACTTCTGTTAATCATGTACACACAGGTTTGTTCATGGCATGCAAACCACCTCACATTATACAAGGTGCAATCCCATAAAAAGGAAAAACAAAGCCTCATTTAAATTTGGCCACTGTCCCTGTCAAACTCATCTTCTTGTGCATCCCTGCACTGAGAGAGCAAGGGGGTAGCAGGAGTGCTAGAAGTGGGGCAGAAGTAAAAAACAAACAAACAAAAACACAAAAGGAGGATTAGGTACATTCTTTACTTTTTATATGTGGAGTTGTGGAACTTTTTCATCACACCTCATTATATTAAGGAAAAACTTTGTAGATGATGAGTGATATAAGACCTGAAGCTGAGATATTTATTGTTTTCTCATTTTGAAAAGATTGCAACATCCCATCTCCTTGAAGCAGTTCAAAAAGTGAGCAGTACAGTAGGTTCACCATCTCTCCTGCTGTCTTCATTCTCCTTGTTAGATGTTTTTGCTCTTGTTCGCTGGTGTATGTGCCACAGAATGATAATAGAGTGCCATCATTGTAAAGAGATTGTGTCCTGAAATGGGAAGCAGCAGCAGCTGAGTCCTTTGGATCATCTCTCCACAGATTAAAAGCTTATTCAAATTATATTTCTGCCTCTCTTATAAACAAGGCGAGTTTTGCATTCCCTGCAGAGAAGTGCTGGTAAGTAGCTTTGCAAACATTTGGGTCTAGAAGCGCACAAATTGAAGCTTGAATGAGCTACTTCTTGTTTGTGAAATGAATGCCCAAAGACGTAAATGGATAATAAGTCATTTAACAATATTGGGGAAAACAAATGTGGTAATTGTTTTTGTAATCTGATATTGACTTAAGTAAATTGTTCCATCATTGTTAGAGAAAGGGGGAAAAAAAACTCCTCCTGAATCTGTACTCTAGCATAAAATTAATCCTGTCAACAAATCTGCCATGAGCATTTCTAAACATGGTTAAAAAAATATTAGTGTGTTCAACCATTTTTGCTGGTCCCCTATTAGCAAATGGGCTTGTCATAAAGTAGAATAAAAAGCAATGGACAGATGAAAATCACAGCAGTGTAGGAACAAGAATGCAGTAAATAGAAGACTTTCTTTGATTGCTCCATTTGTAGGCTGCTGAGCACTCGCCTTGCTATAAAAAATAAATCACGTGTACTTTCCCTGGAAGAAGCTTAGATCTCCACAATAGCAAAGGGCTGCGCCGTACCAATTCTCCTCCACTCCGGCTTTTTGGCAGCTTGGCAGTCCCGACGCTTTGCATATTCATGTGAAACTATGCCTGACGATGAAACTGCAAAGCCCTGACACCTTGTTGCAAACAGAGTCGATAGTAGTAAGACGCTGGCCCCTCAGAATGGGGCTGCAGATATTCTTACTGTCAGCTAGGTATCTCTGCCTCACTTCCTCAGGTCGAAAGATATTATTTCCAAGCTTCATTGTGCTGGCTGGTGATGAAAATGAAACGCCACATCACCTCAGCACACCTGAGAGACAGGAATTGTTTTAATGAGGTGGAGTTCCCCTCCCTCTTTGTCTTTAAAACAAACCCACTGAATATTAATATGGTGGAGAAATCACAATAGTCTTCTGAGGATTCTTGTCTGTTTCCCAACAAAAATAAAGATGAAGTTTTATGCATGATTCACTGCAGTTTAATCTCCCATTTTCCCCAGATGCTAATTTCAGAGTAACCCACAATGTTTCAGATCCTTATACAATAAATCCATTCACCCAGATAATGGCTCACTCAAGCCCAAAGTACACGACTGTTGTGGTCTGGCCTCCAAAAAACTCTAAGCACGTTTACCCTGATAATATGGGGCTAACTTTCCAGTAAGCACTCACATTATAGTCAGGTCGCATTCTGATCCGTCCACATGAATGATGTGCAATTACTGGGCCTGGCCCCCAACCCCGCGCTATGTGCATGCACGGGCACTGCCTCGGCACACTGCCTCGACGAGTCAGGCTGCAATGTCATATCGCATTATGAAGAATGACCTTTGTCTTTGCTGTTTCACGAGCCTGAAGTCTTTACTTAATTAAAGATGATTAGTTCAATTTACTAAGTCTGCTTGGTAATGAGTGCACAGAGCACTGGTGGCACTGCAGAGAGGTCAAACTGTGTGGAATTTGCCCCCTCTGTCATTAGAATGACATCTGTGTGTAAAAATTCACGGCAGCTCGCCATGTCTTTTATATTGATAGTATTTTACTTGTATGCTTACTGCTAATTCTTCTAGAAAGTCTTTCAGATAATGTTAGTAAAGATGGGTAAAGTGTGTGCATGCAACATTCAAGCTCATGTGTGCCCTTAGTATTTTGCATGCAGCAAAGTGCACCTTCGTGCTCCTCCAAGACATGCAGGCCCTCCGCTTGCCTTTTGAGAGCCCACTCCCTTGTCACACTTAGGCGCTGTCTCTGTGTGATATGTGACCGCATGCAGATAAGCTACGCAACGTGTCAGATGTGACAGCTCCTGATAAAAACGTTCACAAATGACTTGTCTTCATGAAACTGTCAACAATGAAAATCTACCTTTTCCTCCCTCCCCACATCTCTTTTCACCACTGGATGCCTGTTTTACTCAGCTTCTGGTGTGCAGACTGTTACATGGCCTTCATCAGAGCTATGCCTCAGTCTAATTTGTTAATTGATAGAAAGTTGTTCAACTCTGGGATGCAAGAGCCTTGCCCAGGGCTCCAGCTTCCACTGCCAATTAAATGAAAGCCAATGAAAGCCATTTAAGCGAAATGAAACAATTCAACACAGGTTGCTTGCCACAGGTTGTAAAAGTCAGTGCTAAGATATACATATCCAATGGGGAGAGTGTTCTGGGGACAGCAAATCAATCCACCCAGTACAACATATATGTTGTGGTTAACAACAAAAGCCATCCTTTTACAGGGCCTTCAATTTACATGACAATATACCATCATCAAATTGTATTTAAAAAACAAACAAACAAAAAAACAAACAGTAAACAACTTTGTTGTACTGTAATTTGTGTCAGCTTTATTAGGCTCAAACTGACTAATTTAAATGTAACATCCAGGACAGTGCTATTATCAATAACACCACTGACCCCACTTATATTGCAACATTATTGCATGTCATATACACTCACCAGTCACTTTATTAGTTGCACCATGTTGGACCCCCCCTTTTGCCTTCAGAACTGACTTATTTCTTCATGGCACTGATTCAACAAGGTGCTGGAAAGATTCATGACATGATAGCATCCCACAGTTGCTGCAGATTTGTTGGCTGCACATCTGTGATGCAAATCCCCCGTTCCACCACATCCTAAAGGTGGTCTAATGGATTGAGATCTGGTGACTGTGGAGGCCATTTGAGTACAGAGAACTCACTATCCTGCTGGAAGCAGCCATCAGAGGATGGCTATACTGTGGTCATAAAGGGAAGGACATGGTCATTCTCCTCTGACCTCTGATCATCAACAAGGCATTTTCACCCAGAGAACTGCCACTCATTGGATATTTTCCCCTTTTTGGCCCATTCTCTGTAAACCCTAGAGATGGTTGTGAGGGAAAATCCCAGCAGATCAGCAGTTTCTGAAATACTCAGACCAACCTGGCACCAACAACCATGCCGCTTTCAAAGTCACTTAAATCACATTTCTTCCCCATTCTGATGCTCAGTTTGAACTGCAGCAGGTCGTCTTGACCATGTCCACATGCCTAAATGCACTGAATTGCTGCCATGCAATTGGCTAATTAGATATTTGCGTTAACAACCAGGTGAACAGGTTTACCTAATAAAATGGATGGTAAGTGTACATGCTGTTAAGCCAAAAGAGCCTAGGAATATCACATTTTTAAGTTATGTTATGCATGTTCACACATTGGCCAAAAAAATAAAAAAATAAAAGAAAATGCTACAGACAGAACATTTGTCACATGTAATAATTATTATTAGGCAATGATCAGCTACTAAATTACTACAAGTTTAAATATTTCAGTGAATTTGGTGTTGAAATATACTTCATAGTAGACCCAGCAAGCACATGAAGGAATTGTTCACTTGGAATGGGACCAAGACCAACACTTTCAGGCATTTCACTGAAGTTATTTGGTGCTACTGAGGTTCGAATGGCATTATTCACACCTGCCAAAACAAATCAACCTGGGGGAAGTAAAATACGCCAATGTGTTTGAATAGAGCTGCTCTAAAAAAAAAAAAAAAGCCCAAAGAAAAGAGTCTGCAAAGTTCCATTCATTTGCTCAGGCATCCCAGATCAGTGGCTGTAGGGTATACTGTAATGCTTACATAGGAAACAGCAGGAGCAATTTGATTCCCTATAGAAGTCAGCAGCCAGACTAACTTTGCACTGCTAGGGACTCAGCTATGCATCTCTATTGTATTGATGTAAGGTTAAAAAAAAAAACAACCCAAAAAACATTCACTTGTGGTGCTGTATATGTTGCTTTGAATAACTGCATTTGCCAAATGACTCCTATTATGCCAGATATGTAGATAAATTAAACATCCAGCTATTGAAAGACCATCAAATGAGAGGCACTGGAGTTGAAAATCTGCCTTTGTGTCAGGTTTTGCATTCATGATGTTGTGATAATGTATCACAAAGCAATCAGTTTCCACACTTTGAAAGAACCGACCAGAACAGCTACGACTGGCAGGAGACGTGCTCTAGGTGATGGGAATTGTAATATTTCTTTTATCTGTAACAATAAAGGTCTCACATGCAATGAAAGTTCCTGTGGAGAAGCTAATTTTTGATGGTCTGGGATTAGTATGCGGACAATGTGAAAAGGTTTTCTCTTTTTTTAAGCGGGGGAAGAGCAAATGACAGATGTCAAAAGCAGAAGAAAAGAGCAAGATAGAGGAAGAGACAGTCTACTAGTTCCAGCACAGTGGATTTGCCTGCCTGCTATCAAATCTGAGCAGTGAGAGACTGCAAAACGCATTAATGCCTATTGAAAATATCTGTGCTGCAGGATGAAATCCCATCGGAGATATGAACAGTCTTACCTCAATATCAGCTTCTGATCTAATTTGACAAATGGATACCCATTATACAATTTCCTATGATAGGTGTGCTAGGCAGTGGAGTGCGGGTGCTGCCACTTTGAATTTAGAAATAAAACATCCTCCTCTAAATTCCTCCTCTCCTGTACTTGAGCCTCTAGATCTGCCTGGATTTGTACGTTATCTTTAGAACGTATTCTGATTGAATTCACAGGAACGCTGGCTATGCTAAAAATGCATTAACCACATCTCCAATGTATCTTCATCAAGCTGTGCAGCAGAGGCAAAATGAAAGTTGGTGTTTGACATGTGGTTCACTTTCTCCTTTGAACATGGTGTTTGACCTTTTTCTGAACTCAGAGTGATTAGCAGTGTGCAAACACATAATTCATACAGAGTGGACAGACGTGACTCACATTAATCACTTCCACCGCCACCACCATCGACAAAACACACTTTTCCCCATATCTTCACATTTTTCTCTTCAAAACGTAATTATTAATTCAGAGTCTACAGCAGTCTCAAGCCTGTGCCACGGTCTGACTATAGAGAGCGCATTTCCTTTTCCTTACATGTGAATTTACCTGAAGGTAATGAGTCTGCTGCTCTCCAGTACTTAATTGGACTGCCCCTCTCAGTGACATCACAGATGTGAGACCACTTGCTATGACACTTAAGGAGCTGAAAGTGATTTCACTTAGAGGTCACGCTAATGATCCTACTCCCCAAAATCAGTAAAAACAGACATTGAGGTAAAACAATTAGCAACTTGAAATTTGGTCTCCTTCATTTCACATTAATTAACTAAATGAATGTGTATGTGGCTTTCCTATTTCATATTACATGAATGTACTTTTAATGAACAGCAGCCACTGTATCAAGCTACCAGTATTTCCAATGCGTTCTCACCCCAGGGCATCAAATATTGCCATCATGTCAGATTCTGGTGCCGTCGCAGGTTTCCTTTGAGGCAATATTAGACACAAAAAGACATTATTGCCCCCCCCCCCCCAAATTTGTTTTCACTTTGACTAGTTTTGCTTTTGGTTGCTAGGAAAAGATTACCGTCTAGGTTGAAATTTATCCCTGCACAACATTAACCCTGCACGCTGACAAATGATGTCTACCCACCGCACATGTGAATGTGGCCTCAAGGAGATCTTTTAAGCGTCCAAAGGCCACCATTGCCATAAACCTGAAGCCAAGGGGCACCGTGTGCCTGATGGCAGTGGCTTTGGCAAAATGGCAGTATTTGACGCTCTGGGAATTTCAGTTGGTTGGCATTTATGTTTTCCAAGAATGACTTGAGTCATTCTTTGAGTCATATATTATCTGAATATGATGTCAATCATATATATTATATCACAAAATTAAATAAAAATTAAAATAAATAAAACAATGATAACCAGGATAACCACATACACGTACAAGGTTATCCTGGAAGAAAACTTGCTGCCTTCTGCTCTGACAATGTTCCCCAACTCTGAGGATTGGTTTTTCCAGCAGGACAATGCTCCATGCCACACAGCTAGGTCGATCAAGGTGTGGATGAAGGACCACCAGATCAAGACCTTGTCATGGCCAGCCCAATCTCCAGACCTGAACCCCACTGAAAACCTCTGGAATGTGATCAAGAGGAAGATGGATGGTCACAAGCCATCAAACAAAGCTGAGCTGCTTGAATTCTTGCACCAGGAATGGCATAAAGTCACCCAACAGCAATGTGAAAGACTGGTGGAGAGCATGCCAAGACGCATGAAAGCTGTGATTGCAAATCAGGGTTATTCCACCAAATATTGATTTCTGAACACTTCCTAAGTTAAAACATTAGTAATGTGTTGTTTAAAAATGAATATGAACTTGTGTTTTTTGCATTATTTGAGGTCTGAAAACACTGGACCTTTTTTTGGTATTTTGACCATTTTTCATTTTCTGCAAATAAATGCTCTAAAGGAAAATATTTGTATTTGGAATTTGGGAGTTATGTTGTCAGTAGTTTATAGAATAAAAGTGTTCATTTTACTCAAATATAAACCTATAAATAGC
>VUQI01025595.1:28753-40090 GCA_015106735.1 Paratilapia polleni | reverse complement strand
TGTGCATACTGGTGGATTAACCATTACAGAAACATAAAAAAGGATTTTGGTATTTACCAGTACTGTTAATTTAGGGCAGCTGTGGCACAAACCTTACACTGGGTGGTGGTCTAATAAAATTGTTAGGCACTGTATAGCGGCTGATAAATGAAAATTAAAAAAGTAAAGAAGAGATGGGAATAACACCCTTTAACCATGTTATGACTGTTGATGTTGCATAGTTTGTCCACCAGAGGACACTCTGCAACTTCCCTGTTGGCAACATGCATTTGGAACGCCACAAACACGACAACCAGCTGATCCCAGCAGAGTTGAGTGTCAACACGTAAACAAATAAGTTAACATAACAATGTTGGAGAAATCTGTTTATGTTTTATGTGTCTGAAAGAAAAAAAAACATTGGCCGATACACCAGAATATTGAATTTTTAAATCACCAAATATCAATATCGGTATCAATCTTAAAAATCCTATATCAGTCGGGCTCTACTGTGGAGGCCATTTGAGTACAGTGAACTCACTTCCATGTTTAAGAAACCAGTTTGAAATGATATGAACTTTTTGACATGGTGTGTTATCCTGCTGGAAGCAGCCATCAGAAGATGGGTACACTGTGGACATAAAGGGATGGACATGGTCAGCAGCAATACTCAGGTAGACTGTGGTGTTTAAACGATGGTCAGTTGGTACTAAAGGGCTCAAAGTGTGCCAATAAAATGTGATATTTTCTTGAGACACTTTGGGCCCCACACCATTACACAGTTAGTGTAGTCTAACTGTAGGTAAAGCAGAATTACACCTCTCAGGGAAAATACACTATGTGTGTGTTCACCCATTACACCACCACCACCCTGGCCCACTGATACAAGGCAGGATGGATCCATGCTTTCATGTGGTTTACACCAAATTCTGACCGTACCATCCGAATGTCCCTACAGAAATTGAGACTCATCAGACCAGGAAACATTTTTCCATTCTCTATCGTCCAGTTTTGGTGAGCCCGTGCAAATTGTAGCCCCAGTTTCCTGTTCTTAGCTGACAGGAGTGGCACCTGGTATGGTCTTCTGCTGCTTCAAGGTTTGACGTGTTGTGCATTCAGAGATGCTCTTCTGCATACCTTGGTCGTAACGAGTGGTTATTTTAGTTACTGTTGCCTTCCTATCAGCTCAAAGCAGTCTGGCTCATCTGACCTCTGGCATCAACAAGGCATTTTCACCCAGAGAACGGCTTCTCACTGGATATTTTCTCTTTTTTGGACCAATCTCTGTAAACCCTAGAGATGGTTGTGTGGGAAAATCCCAGTAGATCATCAGTTTCTGAAATACTCAGACCAGCCCGTCTGACACCAACAACCATGCCACGTTCAAAGTCACTTAAATCACCTTTCTTCCCCATTCTGATGCTCAGTTTGAACTTCATCAGGTTGTCATATTCGACATGCCTAAATTCACTGAGTTGCTGTCATGTGATTGGCTGATTAGATATTTGCGTTAATGAGCAGTTGAACAGCTATACCAAATGAAGTGGCCAGTGATTGTACGTGCAGTAGATGTGCATGAAGGAACATGTGGATTACAGACATGGACAATGAACATCACTAGGGGAATATCCTAATTGGCTGGAGCTTCTATAGAGCTTTATAAAATATAAGAGGCTTACAAACCATGTCCAGACCTGCAGGAGAATTTTTTCCAATGAAAAATCAGGGTGAGACATTGTGCTACTATTAACAGGATTTATTAACGATTTCGCAGGAGAAATGAACTTACTTCCCAGTTACCGTTTTTGTGTAGGGGGTTTGGTCAGAATACCTTTGAAAGTATGTGGTTCACTCAAGGGTGTCTCACTGTAGACTTTAAATTAGCAGCACTTGTTCAAAATCATTCCAACTCCAGCAGATGGTGCTTGACACACAGAGACCCTCTAGGTGGTGTGGAAAGAAAAAAAATATACTCTTCTTGGCTGTGAATGTCAACCTTAACAAGGCCCAAAATTAAAAGGTGAAAGTGAGATGAAGTGGGGTGATGTGTCCGTTTTTAAATCGGCACGACATGACTCATGCATCTCTTTGAACTATTTCTTTAAATGCCAAATGAAAGCAGGGTTTATACTATATTAAAGACCCTTTCATGGTAGTTTCCTTGACATTTTCCTCAACAGCTTGGGAGCCTTTTGATTGGAGAGCAAAGCAAGCATTTATCCCGAATGATTTTAGTCTTACTTTTGTGAAATTATTATCAAGTCATTCTCTTTCATTAGAAAACTGAAACTTTTAGATGCTTGTCTTTAAACTTTCTTAAAACATTAGCAACCGCAGTAGCATAGTAATAGGTGCATGGGTTAATAATACTTTAAAAAACTGATCAGTCCTGGTTATGTAAATGATTGCTTGTAGTGACAATCTCACTGAGAATTAACCAACCCTTTGATTTCATTATTCTTGCTGCTGCTTTGAACTCATTGTCTTGGTTTTATGGACTGAATGGTATGGACTGTTTGGTTGCTTGCCATAGTTTTCACCAGCTCCGAGCACAAAACCATAGGCAGCTATTTAAACAGACAAGCTCAGATTAGCTTTGCGCCCAGCTTGAAACCGCAGCGAAACAAAGGTAACTGGTGGCTGGTAAAGAAGGTGATCAAGCACTGAGCATTTCGAGATTTTCTTCAAAAAAGATCTAAGTTAGAGCAGGGATTAAAAATAAATGGATTACTGGAAGGGTCTTATTTTTGTTGGTCTGTGTAAGCAATGGAAAATTGTTTGCTAACAATATGGGAACACTGGGCATCATTCAGTAATATTTTCATAGAAATGTTATCAGTTTGCATATAGAATAAGTTTGCACCCCTGATTACCCCAGCCAGTTTTGCTCTTACCACTGTGTGCAGGTTAGTGAATCAGATTTATTCTGTACTGAAAGATATGTGCCTGATATTTGCAATGATTGTACTGCAAACACTCCATTTGTCTGCATGAGAAAATATATTTCCCTAGATGTGTAAGAAGAAGAAATCAAAAAAGCAAAATAATATCAAGAATACTCTGCAGAAAGTACTCTGAAGTACTTCCTGGGGAGTGATAATGGTTATAAAAAAATAAACTTAGAGGTGTTATACTTAAGTGTTGCTTAGGTGTTTTGGTCCTCTGGAAAAAACAACTCATATGTTGTTCCTATAATCTGTTTAAGCCTTTCTCACATTACCTCCTATTAACTCCTGTTACCAATGAGACCACTCTGGACTCCACCTTTCTTCAGACTGTGAAACTTGTCAGTCTCTGCACCCTCTTTCTCTCTGATGTTACTGTGGGCTGGGATGGCTGCATCACAACTGGCCTACTCTGCTCTTTATCAGCAACCACTATATTTGATTGCGTGGCCAACAGCTGCTTGTCTGTCTGGAACTTGAATCCCACAAGATTATAACTCTGCTGTCCTCAGCATCATTTTTTGTGTGTCCCTTCAAGACTTGAGAACTTCTAACACAAAGTCACATGTTCCTGTACACTATCATGGCTAATCGTTTGTGCTTCTCAGTATAACCTTTCCCATGCTTACATCTTACACACTGCTACTTTGTGCTGGATGTCTCAGTGTCATCATTGCACAGCCTGTACCACTGGGTCTTGTATGCTGTGGTACACCCCTGCCTCTGTGGATCTGGTGGTTAGGCCCTGTTCTTGAGCTTCCATGATCTGATCCACTGTGATTTCCTTCAGACTGGTAGGATTTCTTGATGTCAGCTAGCTCCTCTTTCTGTCAGTGACATATCCTGGGAGCCTGAGATACTCATTTGCTAGTTCAACTCATGGGGGGCATCTTCTTGATTTATTCATGGATGCAATAAATATGTATAGTATATAGGAAAGAGTACTGGCAGACCCTGAAAAATTGTCATCTGAATATTTCTTGCTTTTTGAAATTGCAGATAGGTCATTCTTTCTTGCACATCTCTGTGATCACAGAACAGCTTGAGAGTAAATAAATAAAGTGAAACCACCACGAGACACCATTATGCTTTCTGTTTTTATGGCCACTCCATCAGGCCACCTGACCTTTGGCAGACTTACACTTGTTGCATCTCACTTCCCACTGTGGAAATGTAAGAAGCAGCTGCTCAGAATCTGAATTTAACACAAAATTATATTTTCACCTAGAGTGACATCGTTTCATGTGTTTTATTAAGAAACCTTATGAACCATGTTATCACAGGCCCAAGCCTTTGCATGCAAAGTAGTGACACAGACAGTAAAATATTTTACTGACAGGAAGGTTGGTATTTTCAAGGAGGTTTCGCACACAGTAAGACACCTACAGTCTATCAGCAAAAAGCAGGGGCAGATGCCGTGCATTATTTGTGCATGCACTTGCATCTGTTCCTGCCTGTGTCTTTGTGTTTCATGGGATGCGATGGAAAAGGAGCAAGGGATGTGTGTGCATGCACCCTCACAAGGGACCAGACCCGTTGTTAGGTTGGCACGTCCCTACATACTAATGAGGTCGATGGAGGCTTGTTACCAACCTCCATCTCCTCTTTTTGCAGAGGGCGGATGTCCGTCCATTTTTACCCTTATGTCTTGATCTGAGCAGAGAATGGCTCAAATCTCCACAACAGTAACCTTTATGTCTTACTGTATCAACAACATTGATGCATAGGTAGAATTTTGTAACCTCTGGACTTTTGCCTTCATGGTTGAATCATCAGTGCCTTTTATTTAGCCCTTTATGTATCTCTTTTGCTCTGTTTCAGTGTGACATGTCTTGAATCTCCAATAAATCATTTGTTTTCACTTCCTTCAGACAGCCTATTCACAGAGAAAACTCCCTTGTCAGTGTTAAAACTTTTACTTTGATTTCCCATGATACAGGTTATTGCATACTATATCTCAACCAAATAAATGGCTGGGTGGTCTCTTATGCAAGTCAAGTTGGCACTTAAGTATCCTAAAGCAAACTGCTGGGTGTCTTTCTTCTTTTTCTGTTTAAACAGAGATATGCTAATCAGGTGCATATTGTATAAAAAAGATTGATGTGATTTATTATCATATATATATATATATATATATATATATAAATACAGCTTTCAAACTGCCGCAACACTTCTTGATGAAAATTGATGATCTTACTAAAACAAGAGCGTATACCTCTGTCCACTTTCATTTAAAAAGAAAATACAGCTTACCAATTATTTTCAATAAGCACGCTCCACCTTTCCTTTTTTGTGTAAAATGTTTATTGCCTTTATGTCAGAGGTGTGCCTGATCAAATCAAATGCACCCCATATGGATGTTACAAGAAAAACTTTTATAATTGCAAGAGCCGAGAGAAAGGCGGCGTAATTGCAACGACAAGATAATGACACACTAATTGCTACTCGGAATGAGCAGGTTTATTTTAGGCACGGTAAAAGTCATAGCAGCTACCACCTACACAGCCAGTCCGTAGAAAGTGGCTTCACAGTTGCTCATGAGTTGCTTCTTCCCTCATACAGCAACAAAGAGGGAACTATTTTCCGAGAAAGAAAATTCACAAGATAGCCATTGACTTTGCCAGCTTCAGTCATTTTGACCCTACAAATAAGAGGGCTGTGCCAGATAGAAAACTAATTAGGATGAAGGTTATCACAGGGTAAAATCAAACACTTGGTTGGTATTGACAGACTGGTATCAGTTTGAGGTTTTGTTTTCTGCTTGTATTGGCTATTACTAAAAATTAGAAAAAGATTTAATAATGGAGGGACTGGAGAAGGCTACCAAAGAACAGCATATGCTTGTTACCTTATTACGTAAAAATACAGGTGTGACTATTTGGCATAATCAGTTTAGGAAAAAACAATTACCCTGATCACCAGCAAGATGTATCTCATGAAGCTTAATGAAGGTGTTGTAGTAAATGTTCTTTCGCATGCAAGTGTGTGTGTTTGAGTGCTTCTGTGAGTTTAATAATCAATTCAAGGCTTTTGAATAGCAGCAATTCAATACAACCAAACTGCTGCTTATTGTAAGATTCACAGGGCAGTTGCATGGTTTATTAAACTGAATACTGCATCACTGGTACATGACTGGATGAGATCAGTCCCTAACAACAACATGGAACCAGCCTGACTGCTGGTTTTTCTTAGCCTGATGCCAGTTCAAAAGCAATTTAAAATCTTATGGATTTGATGGCAATTGCAAAAGTGTTTCTATGAATTAAGAGAATAAAGTAAATTAATGATAGAATACCATCATTGCACTGTGGCTACTTCAACAAGATTACACCCAAAAATAAGGTTGCATGTTTTTCCTAATTAAAGTTGCACACTTTTATGAGAGGATTATGAAGTCATTATGCTTAAACTATTTTCAGATTATAGAGATTTATAATTACTAGGTAAAGTCGTGCCTGTTTTGATCCCCTGTAATTAAATTATTGTACCTTGTAATTGTTTTGTAAATGCCCAATTATTGCAAGGTACTTTGCTAGCTGACATTTCATATAATAACACAGAAGCTAGAAAACTACAGCAAATGACTACTATGCATTCCTGTCCATGTTTATGAGTACAGTCTATTATGTAGCATGTATTATAACCTGTCTGTATGAAGAGCTGACACTTTTTTTCTTGAATTAAAGTTCCTTTTTTTTTATCTAATGAAAGAAGGCAGCCAAACCCCAAACTGAAGTTGGTGCAGTTAGTGGGTAGAAGACAAGAACCCTCACTTGTGCTTATCTATTGTTTTTCAGACAGTTAATGCCAGAGCTTGGCAGCCTGCAGAGGAAGGCCACGTTAGTACTGTGGACATTCAGGATAGTCAGATAATGTCTTCTGCTCCCATTGATCACGGCTGGGGTCACCTGGGAATAAGAGGATGCAGTTAGATGTGAGACTGAGGGATTGTGTGTAGAAAGTGAGGTCAAGCTTTTTAAGGATTATATCCAGGACAGGTCAACTGCTCACACTTCAGAGGTCACCTGGTTTGCTACAGTACTATATAAAGCTGAAACAGGCAACATGTTATTGGCGTCACTGAACAATAAATCCATAACAATTGCAGCATATTGTAATTCAGGTGGTCTGAGCAGGATTCAGACTGCTGCAAATCTGAGCTTAGAGAAGTTAGCCAGTGATTGATGATTTTGGCCAATTACAGGTCACTTACAACCAGATCTGGTGAGAAATATGAAGCGTTAGCCAGAGCAAATCCACAGTCATAGTGATGGTGGAGCGAGTTAAACAGACAACTTTAATCCAGGACAGTGGGTATAAAGCCAAAAGTCAACACTGACGTGTTTTAAGTGCACTCACACATGCCCATGTTTGTCTTGTGGGAAGAGAAGAGAAGGGGAAGCAGTGTGGGGGGAATTGTTAAATTTGAAATTTTTTAGTTTTTTCCCCCAAATTTCAACACTGAGAGCTGGATAGACTTAAACTACTGCTCTGTGATGCTTTTCAATAATGCAAACACGCCATATGCCTAAGACTGCATAAGACACTTTATAGCATGAGCAGCTGGTGTCTATGGATAGTGGTTGCACAGTGTGTGGGAGAAAAAAAAGGGAATTTTCAAAATAACAGTGCTTCTAATGACTATGAATTCATTAAACTCACTTCCTGTCTCCACATCAGTGTAAATACATTTATGCATTGTCACGGATCACTTTTAGGAACATTCAGTTACCATCACTTTAAAGACTACAGTACAGCATTTAAAAAATACAAAGGTGCAAAGAATATTATTTTATATTTTAAATCAAAGTGCTTTCTCCTTGAACAAAACATTCTCCACTCTAGGTCTCCTCATGGCGTTTCTGACATCAAGCAGTTTTTACCAACAGATGACTTTTGCACTGTTTTGTCTATTTTACAATCTCACATTCTTTCTTACTTAAAAAGAACCCAGACTTATTCAGCTTGAGGGTTGTACTAGAAATGCACTTTTCTAATAAAGCACACTGAAAAATTTTCATCCTAAATATGATGTTTAATGCATCATATTTTGATCTTTGAAGGTTGCCATTTCTTTGTTTGTGCCCTCTATTGATGAGGTAAATTGGTAGCACTCCAGAGCAATCATGAGTTTCCATTTGGCCCAGAGTTAGAAAGTATGAAATAAATCTTTCAATGTGTTTCTTTTGGTTGTGATTTCCTGTCAAAAGTCAACAAAAAAAAGTTATATTAGTCTTCACAGCTTTCCTGTCAATATGAAAATGAGAAAGATGTGGGGAAAGGTTTGTTTATGAAGACAACTTCCAAAAGACTAGCGACTGTGCTCTCTCCTGATCCTTTTGGTGCGTTTAGTCGGCTAAAGAGCTCACAAATACTGCTGGTTATAAGCAATGACTAAAACACAATGTCATCCCCACAGTTTCCTCCCACAAGCAATCAAAATGCCCTCGGACAGTGAGTGAACATTGCATGACACATGGGATATATTAGATTTCCTGCAAGGCATTAAGCCATCCACTATGGCAGCTGCTGCCTCTAAAAGCGAACCAACGGTGATGACCCTTATCACAGAGGAGCCTAACAATCTGCCAGTTCAGTAAGCTCAGCAGTCCCTAAGTGTTCAGTGTTCTTCAATGAAGACCAGTGCACGTCGGATGCAGATGTGCAGTAGTCAGCAGATGTGCAGTAGTCAGCAGATGTGAGTAACCTGGTAATTATGGAGCATGTTTACAAGTGTGAACAAGAAACTGACTGGAGTTAAAAAGCAGAGGAGGACTACATTGTGGCCGTGGATGCTTATGTCTGAAATTACGCACTCCCTCTCAGTTAGCAAACTGTTGCTGTTTGTTGACTGTGTCGCACAAATGCCAACAGTTTTACCCCCCTCTTACCTTCTGGCTTCTGTGATTGTTTTCATTTTTATGTACTTTAGTTATGTTCATTCTGGAGAAAGAGAAAAAAACAAATACACATGTGTAAATAAGTGGCTAAAGAGGTAGGTAGATCATGGAGCAAACATCTCTTAATCATACACAAAGAAACATGGATGCCTGCACAATGGAGAATAGGGCTGCGCAATTAATCAAATTTTAATCTCAATCTCTCAATTGGCTTCCCACAATTAAATGAACATGATTGAATGATATTTGAAATGCATGCTCCGCTATTTCAAATACAAAGCAAAAGCAAATGAAATGCTCCCTAAATCAAATCACAGCTGTTCCCTGCACTGTGCAGCTTGAAGTTTCCTGGACTAGTCTGGACGAGTACCACTACGTGAAAAGACAGATATATAACAAAAATAAAATGTGTGGCACAGCAGAAGGCGAAGCGCTTGTCCCTCAAAGCGGATCATAATTTGTTGTTTGGAAATACTTAGGATTTAGTGCAAGTCATGTTAACCAAGAAGAAATCATATCCAAAGAGTGCTGTAGAGTTGTGTCTGCATCGCAAAGCAACACAACTAACTTATTCAACCACCTGAAAAGACACCACAAACTGCAGCATAATTAATGCGTGAAGGCCAAGAAAAACAATGCAGTGGTTGCTAATGTGAATCGTCCAACATCAGCTCAAACTTCCATAAAAGCGAGCCTGTAGAACACGTCAGCGTATCCATCCAGCTCTGACGCACTGAAATCACCAATGCAATCACATTCCATTTGTCCACTAAACAGAGTAACAAATGTTTAAGGAAAATGGTCAAAATACTGGAGAAAAGACATGTTATCCCCTCACACAATTATTTTTCCAATTTGGCAAAACGTGCTGTATGCAAAGTGTCGCAGGGAAAAAAGAGAGGGATCTCACAGCTGTCGAGTACTTTGCTACGAGTTTTATTCACATCCATCGTGCAGCTACGATGAATGGAGTGAAAGACTTGATATCATTTGTCTACAAAGATTAATTTTTAAATATTAATTAGCACAATGTATGAATGCAGCACAATGTAAAGGTGAAAGCAGTGCCCTGTGAATTTAATTTTGTGTTAGATTTTGGTACAGTGTTTTTTATTTTTAATCTAATTTAAAATATTTCGTATTTTATTTTACTTTTTTATTTATTAAATTTTTTGTTTTTCTTCTTTTTTTTCTTTCTTTTTTAATAGTCTCAGTTCAAATAGAAACGTATGATCAGCTCTTAGCCACATATGATTTCTGTTGTGCAGGAATGTTCAAACAACACACAGCTTTCCACAAGCCACCTTGTAGCCAAGTATCCAAATCCCTTTTAAACCCTTGCAGTTTGAACACTTAGTGTTAAAAGGTTCATTGATGGCACACTGTTCGTTCTATACGGACGAAAATTTCCTAAAATTTAGACTAAGGCGTGGCACTACTTTGTAATGTCTGTTACTCTTGTTCAAATTAAATGTGTTGAAACACATACGTTTAGAGAATGAAGAAGAAATAAATGTGTAACTGTACAAACACAGTAGCTTGCAAAAGTCTTGAGCCATCCCTCATTTCTTTATATTTTGCTTCCAAGGAGCCAGACGTTCTTGTATTTTTAAAATGCTCTTGAGCAATAGTTCTCCAGGCTTTCTGAAGGTCTTTCAAAGTTTTTCTTTGGCCATTGGCTGATTTTTCACTCATTTTCAGTCCAGTCCTTGTACCTGACCATTTTTAGAGGAATTATGTTTTTGGTTTCTTAAGACACTTAACACTGACCTATGAACATAACATACAACTTAGCAAAGAACCAATTTTAAATTGTATCTTTAGGCACTTTGTTACTAGCAGCCTTTCGCAAAAACACGTAATTTGTTCCCATTTTTTAGTTGATTCTATGAAAAATACCCAAGATAGCACAGTTTGACAGGCATAAAATAGTATTTTTCACAAACAAGGTGATTCCCAAAGAACTATTATCCAAAAAATATCTCAGCATGGTGTGCAGTGTGTCCTTAAAAAACTGAGGAAACTGGACAAGTGGAGGACAAAAGAACTAAGAAAGAACTAAAAGAACCTAAAAACTGTCTATAGCAGATGAACAGTATCTGAAAGTCATGTGCTTAAGAAATATGAAAGAACTGACACAGGACCTGAGAGATGCATCTGGCCATTCAGTTGATCCATCTACTGTTTGCTGAAGGCTCATCAGAAATGGTCTCAGTGGAAGGGTGGGTGTCAAGAAGCCATTCATAAGGAAGGGAAAATGGTGGAGGCTCTGTCATGGTTTGGGGCTGCATTTCAGCCAGTGGTGTCGGTGATCTTGTAAAAACTGATGAAATTATGAACACAGAAGAGTGCTCAGATTTTGATCCTGCAGGCAATACCATCTGGAAAGTGTGTGATTGGCAAAGGTTTCATTTTTCAGCAGGACAATGATCCCAGACACACTGCCAATGCAGTAAAAGCATATCTGGATAGAAAAACACACAATGGAACACTATCAGTCATGGATTGGCCTC
>VUQI01025595.1:0-19149 GCA_015106735.1 Paratilapia polleni | reverse complement strand
ACGTCCTTAAAGCTTTTTTTTTTTTTTTTTCTCAATTGCTTTGGCTCATTTTTGAAAGCTTTTGAAGTAAAATTGTCACAGCTGTATCGTGGGACTTCACAACTCTGCTGTGTATCCGCAAAAGGTGGTAACTCATCAAAAACAACCCAGTTATTGTTTCACTAAATGGGTGAATGCCCCTTATTTGAAAAGCTGTTTTTCAAAGCTATATTGGTCAAAAAATGTGTTTTGTTCTACTTTTTTGCTGCTGCTGATTGCTTATTGTACTTTACAAGTGGTAGTTTTGTCTAGTTAATGCTATTCTTGATCACACTGGGATTTTTATATTCTGATTTTAAAATGGTATAAATTTAATGGGAAAAGAATACTGTACAAGGCATTAGTACACAGAAAAAAATTATATCCACATTTGTATATATTAAGTACATTTTTTGCGTAGAAATGTGTTCTAGGTAATACAATAAAAAAATACCTTTAATTTTTCATGTAGAGTCTTGTACAGTGAACAAAAAAATTGCTTTAAAAAAGGCATCAATAAGTAACACCTGCATTAGTTCAGTAAAAGTCAACAGATTGTGCCTCCTCACAGTACATAACACTACAACTACATACAACAGAAACAAATGATTTGAGATGGTCATATACTTACCACCACCATGCTAAAAAAAGCTCCTCTATCATATTTTATTCAGGATGGTGGAAGGAACTTGGTGGAAGCTGACATTATCCAACACAATTACATAATTTGGCATCTGGTGCTCTGGTACTAGGGTCTCTGTAAAGTGCATTTAGGAAAGCCAAGAGATGTTGGGTGTTACAGGGCCCGATGTTTAGAATATGCCAGTCTCAAAAATGGCAGTCTGCATTGTCCCCACACGGGGACTGCAGCTCAGCTGAGAGGATGCAATAATGTTTACATCCTGTCTTCCTGTCACTAGCATGAGCCTCTTGTCACTGGTAGATGGATGGATGCAAAGTGATGATGTTGGTGGGTTAGTTTGATATAAAGAAAGTAGTTCTTACATGCTCACAAGAAGGTTTGTGGATTTTTTTTATATCCATACATATGTCATTGTGGTGTGAACTGCCCCTTTAACCTTTATGCTGGTAGCACAGTCCTTTATGCTGTTAGTCACTTACCAGATGCAGTACTTATTTCACTTTGGCATAGCTTCTTTAGGATCCATCCGACCCCCTCTACTCCAAACCTTCTGTTAAACATCACAACGACCAAAATAGTGTGTTCTGGTATGAAGGGTTCTGGCCCCCTTCCAGCCCGAAATACCACCACACTTGATGGTTTATCCTAGACCACCCACCATGTTCTTCTCACATCATGTCAGCAGGTCATAGTCTAAAGATAAATCTAAAACTGTATTCCTGTACAGAATGTGCTCTACCTTCCCTGGCTCTGGTAAACTGCAAATGACCATCCTTATGTTAGACTATGGTGACATAATACAGTATGTACGTCAGCACGCAAGGGTGCAGTAAGGAGATACTTTGTTCATACTCTTTATTTCTCTGTTAATTGGTTAACTTTGCTAACCCACTGAAATACACATTGGTTCATGCTCATTTTAAAAAATCCTCCCAGGTTTGTCCCCTACCTTATTATTGTCACTTAGAACACCCGTGCTCCTCTTTTCTTAATCTTTAAAATTCCCCAAACTCTAAAACTGGACAAATTCAACCCCACGTCAACCTTCAGGGACTACTGTGGACAGTGCAGCTGTTTCCCAGCCTGCTAGTATGTCCTACCTTTTGTCTGTCTCCTGCTTACTGATGTCTTATGCATGTTTTTCTATTGTTTTTTTCTTTTGTTGCTGCTGTTTTTGTTCTGCCTGTTTGTCTTACTGCTTGTGCGCCCAGTGTTTTGTTGTTCGTTTTACTGATGCTGATGTCTCTTAGCTATGTGCTTGATGTTTATCTGACATCACGAATCACTAGATGTCGTTCATGTTGTCAAATGTATGTGTCTTTCTATGGTGTATAACTAGTGGTCAGTTGAAATGCTTTCAGATGTGTGCTGCTGCCCTTTTAGCTTTTGATATTTCTTTTCAACCCCTATCCCCATTTCCTCCAGAGGTTTTGCCTTGTACCAGGCTGCCATTGTATGTAAGATTTTGTTCTTAATGACTCGACTAAATAAAGGATAAAAAAAGGATAAATGAATAAAATAATTAGAAAAAACAAAACAAAACTATAAAAGCTATTTGGAGAGATTTGAAAAGGGCTGTGCACCCAACCAGCCGGGTGGAGCTTTGATTGCTGTGTCAAGCTTGTAGGATCATTCCACAGAAGACTTGAAGCAGTAATTGTTGCCAAAGAAACCTAAGCACCTACTAAGGGAGGGTCTGAATGCGCATTTAAAAAGGACATTTCAGTTTTTTTTATTAAAAAATAGCAAAACTCTCCAAAAACCTGTTTTTGCTTTGTAATTGTGGAGTACAGTATGTGGACTGATGAGAGATAAGCTTGTAAAAAAGTGTTTAAAACTTAACTCCAAAACGCCATCCTGTACCTTTCTTTTTTCTCTTCAGTTTACAAACCCTAAATGTATACAACATTACTGAAATGTTGCTTTCCATTTGCATATTTTGCAGGGCCCATTCTTGGCCTTTGTCACTCACAGCTAATGGATGTCTTTACCCAGTATGCCTACAATGACAGTTTCTATGATAATGGAACATGGAGCTTCAATGATACAGATCAAGAGCAAAAGCACCCCTACAACTACTATGCCATGCTGCTTACTCTGCTCATCTTCGTCATTGTCTTCGGCAATGTGCTGGTGTGTATGGCTGTGTCCAGGGAAAAGGCTCTGCAGACCACCACCAACTACTTGATCGTCAGCCTGGCTGTCGCTGACCTTCTGGTGGCCACACTTGTTATGCCCTGGGTCGTCTACTTAGAGGTAGGATAGTAGAAATACACACACTCACACACACACACACACACACATACTCTATATATATTCGAAGTGACATATAGCCTGACATGACCTATGCAGCAGCCATGCTCTTTTCTTCCTCTTTCTTAAACCTTTTTATCTGTGTGTCTCTGAGCTTCACAAAACAGAAAATTACCATCTTAAAAGACAGTATTCAGTTTTTTCATAAAGGGGTTAACAAAACAGCAAAGGACAGGAATTTATGTGAAATCGCATGCCAGTAAAATACTCTTGGTGAAAAGGGTTTGAGCCAGTCACCCACAGTTATCTACAGGTCAGAGGCTCAAGGTGATACAAAGGCGAAGACTAATGTGTTCACATCAGTCCTGCAGTGGATAAAAGCCTTTAATGTAGCCCCACTATGTGACAACAGCAAAATGTCAGACCAGTCTATTTAATCAAAGGTCGGATGGTTGCGAATAACTCTTCCAAATCCTGGGATGCGCCATTTCGCATTCACTCCTGTGGAGGATTACTGCAGTTATTTTTAAGTAATTATGATACATCACTTAAATATGACACTTCAAAATTGCATCTTTAAAGAGAAAACAGACTTGGTCCATGAAATCATGTGTATCCTGCCAAATCAATAGTGAGTGGGATGTGGTCTGCCTTTTTTGAAAAACATCTCTCTATCTTTGCCCATCTCTCGTATCTATCTCCATCATCCTGAGGTTGTTTCTGACCATTAGGCTTTAGGTCACGCTGTGTGATGTAGAAAAAAGCAATCTAAGACTAGAGGGACTCTAATCCCCCTGTGTTTCTCAGAGTCCTGATGATTATCACTCTAATCAGATTAGAGAGCATCCATAGAATTTCATAGTGTAACTCTGTATACTTGTTCAGACTGCACAGTAGTGCCTGTCAATGTGCAAGTGAGCTTACATGTGTCAAGAGTATACAAATTAATAGACAAATTTTTCCAAATAAACAAATGAAATATTTTGTGATCATTGCCAATAACTATCAGAGTAAAGTTTGTTCATGCATAAAGTATGCAACCTGCATACTGTGTTTGTTTTTATCAGAACTATTTATTTGTTGTCTCTGTTGATTTGGGCAGCTGGATACAAGCAGAGGGAGCCTACATCAAAGCAGATCGGAAAGGTGGGAGCTGAATTGTGATCAGCAACGTATCAAAGCCCCCAAATTACAGCATATAACTTTCTGAAGAAAAGATTGCATATTATAGCAGAAAAGTACATCTTTGATGGCGTAAAGAGGTTTTAACTGAGCCGGTGTGTGTTACTAACTGTTTATGGATAACACATTTGGATTGTGGCGACCACTAAAACCACTCCGAATCTTTCATCGAATACAAGTCACAGCATGTTTTTGGACACAAATGTGACTGTTGTTTCCCGTTCTTCTACGCTACTGGTTGTGTACAAACATAGCACTCACTCATTGAGTAGCTGGCTGCTCTTGTTTCTGCTGATGCCCAAAGCTTATTTCTGGTGCTAGAAATCACAAATTTAGTTTGGCAAAATGATTCATGTAATCTATAAAAATCCAAATCTAGATCTGTATGATTATTATTTTATTTAGATGAAGTCTTCATTACATGTTTGGTGCTTTTGCTTCCCATTCAACCTACATCTATTACAATTACATGGAAGGAAGACCCATATAAGCAGTTTGGTGCATTAAGAAACAGTTTTTATCTGTTTTATAGAAATTTGATTCGAACAGACTAATAACAGCAATTTGCAGAGTAAAGTCCTCTTGAGAATAATATGCTGTGAACCAAGTACTGGCTGTTTGTCAAAGTCAAAAGGGATTACTACCCAGCATGTGTTCAGAGTGGGATGCTCATCTGATTTTGGCGTGTCCCTCCAAGGCTGTCAGACCTCCTACTAATGTGAGATGGGATAAACTGAGATGGTAGCAGTTGGACTGCTAGAAATCCTTGCAAATAAGAAGTTATTTGCTACTAGTGAGAATGTTATCATTTCTGACGGTTCACATCCTTTCAAAGTAAACACCAGGCAGTTTCATAATCTCTGGATTTGCGTGTTAAGTGAAGATGGCCTTATATGTTCAGAGCTCACAGCAGCTGAGTTTTGGCAGGGAGCGTTTTCAAATATTCACCACATATTCTTCAAAACATATTTCTTCCATCATGGACACCATCTACAATGAAGTATCGCTTAGGATGATTAAAACAAACAAACATAGCCATTCTGGTTCGTGTTTCATAACAATTTTGTGTTTGTCTCTTTCTTGCTGGACTCAGGACAGGCCTTTCTTCAAGTCACATGCTTCCCATTTTTCTGTATCCATGTGCAGACACTTAGGTTTGTTTAGTTTTTTTATATTGCCACTGACCGTGGATGTAACTGAGTTGTGAACTCGTGCATTAACTCATGTTAATGATGTATCAGCACGAACTGCAGTGAGAAGTCACAGAGTGTGGGCAGGTTATTCAACTTGCCCTATATTATTAAATGCTAAATTTGCATTAATTACTGCAGTTTTCACTTTCTGCCAAGTGTGACTGATTTAGAAAGCATATGGAGGGAACATTATGCATAACTAGAAGTTGGGAGTTTGTTCAAAATCAAGGTGAATAAAAGTGCACTTTCTGGAAAGTGGAATTTTTGCTTTCATGGTGGTGCCTCACATGTTTGCTTTAATTCCACACAGCAGGCAGATGTTTAAGAAACATATGTAAATTGCGTGGATCACAAATATAATGGGTAGAAAATATTCATCATGCCAGCAACTAAACCTGTTACCATAATTGGCTATTAGCTACAGTGAGCAGGTCGGAGCCATTAATTTTTATGAAGGCTGTGAATGGTTTTGCACTAAAACGGCAGGAATAAACACCTGTTTTACCTGTTGAGACAGATAACGCTGTAGCTGTGTGCTTAAATCCTGTTTAAGTCTTTATAAAGAATGTACTGGCAGGCCCTGTGGTTGACATGTGTATAGAATTTCAGAGATAGCTGATAGAGCAGAGTGATGGCTTAATCCTATCTTTGCACAGTTTAGCTGCAGTAAAAGTGCTGCATGTTCGCATTGCAGTATCATAGCTCTATTATTTATTTATTTATTTGCTTATTTACTTATTTGCTTTCATGTACCACTCTGGCATATATACTCATCTGCCACTTTATTAGGTACACCTGTTCAACTGCTTGTTAATGCAAACATCTAATCAGCCAGTCAATTGTAAGCAACTCAATACATTTAGGCATGTAGACATAGTCAAGACGACCTGCTGAAGTTCAAATCGAGCATCAGAATGGGACTTTGAAAGTGGCATGGTTGTTGGTGCCAGACTGGCAGGTCTGAGTATTTCAGAAACTGCTGATCTACTGGGATTTTACCACACAACCATCTCTAGGGTTTACAGAGTAGGGGCCAAAAAAGAGGAAAATATCCAGTAAGTGGCAGTTCTCTGGACAAAAATGTCTTGTTGATGACCAGGTGCTATTCCTGTCAGCTCAGAACAGGAAACCGAGGCTATGATTCACACCAAAATTGGACAATAGAGATTGGAAAAACATTAGCTGGTCTGATGAGTCTCCATTTGTGCTACAGTATTTGGATGGTAGGATCAGAATTTGGGATAAACAACATGAAAGCACGGATCCATCCTGCCATGAATCAATGGTTCAGGCTGCTGGTGGTGGTGTAATGGTGTGGGGGATATTTTCTTGGTGTTCTTTGGGTCCCTTAGTGCCAATTGAGCATCGTTTAGACTCCACAGCCCACCTGAGAATTGTTGTGATCATTGCTATCCCATTGTGACCACAGTGTACCCATCTTCTGATGGTGGCTTCCAGGAGGAAGACGCACCATGTCACAAAGCTCAAATCATCTGGTTTCTTGAACATGACAGTGAGTTCACTGCACTCAACACTCACCAGATCTCAATCCAATAGAGCACCTTTTGGATGTGGTGAAACAGGAGATTCACGTCATGGATGTAAAGACAACAAATCTGCAGCAACTGTGTGATGCTGTCATGTTAATATGGACCAAAATCTCTGAGGAATGTGCCCACCACTTTGTTGAATCTGTGCCACAAATAATTAAGACAGTTCTGAAGGCAAATGGGGGTTCTACCCGGTACTAGCAAGGTGTACCCAACGAAGTGGCTGGTGAGTGTATCTAGTGTCTGTATTTACTGAGACACAAGCAGTGGAACTGCTGCTGTGCCTTGATGTTAATTTTTCCCGATAAGCATTTAAGTATCCTATGTGGACCAAACAGGTTTTTGCCTCATAGATCATAATTATGATGTAACATAGATCGTAATTTTGTGCATCTTCAGATCTGGCACAAATATTCAATTTAGACTCAAAATGAACTGATTTGAATTTGGTGCACAAAAGTAAAGTTTTTGGCCAGAAATGAAGAATTTCCAGTGCTTATAAAATTTGTACAAATATTTAACATGATAAAATGATGATATGATTACAAATTCAGTTCAAAAGATCAAAGGTCAACTTCACAGTAAGAGAAAAGTACAAATAACGTCATAACTCAGAAACAGAAGGAAAGATTGATGTTACTTGAGAGGTGATCGCTCCAGTTTTAGCATACATGTATTTGTTGTGATTATGTTGTAGAAAGCTGTTTAATATCCATCTGCACAGATTGAACAGACTTCTGCTGCAGCCACAAGGACATGAAATGGCTTTCAGCTCTTGTGGGCCTATTAAATTTTAACATTTAAATTTGTTCTGAGCTCCAGCACTGCTGAGGACATGAAATTGTACGGTTACGTTGGAGTAGCTTTGACTGACATATAAAAATGAAGAGCAATGAACAAACTCATGATAGCAAAAAAAGAAAGAGCCAAAATGAATACATAGAACATTATGGTGGTGTTTAGCCACAGAGAAGAGAAATGTCAAGAGTCAAAGGCTGGAAAATTACAGAAAAGAGAAGAGAGGAGAGGTAAAAGGCAGTTATTAGGGGGTCAGACTATCGGCTATAACTGGTGTTGTAGACACCAGCAAAAACATACAGGTCTTTAACGATGGGAGCTTAATTTTATGACGACACAGCCTCAGGACAAAGATTAATCAGCTAGGCAGGAGTTGCCCATCAACACACACATCTCCCTTGAGAGAGCTGTGGGAGGAAGCATGCAGGCTGTAGTGTCAGACAAGGTGGGCGGCTTCAGACCTGTCACAACATCACTAATGTTGGTTTCATCATGGGATTCGATCATACAGCTGAGAGCAACACGTTTCGATCGTGTCTTTGATCAAATGCAACCTGCAGCTAAAGAGCAGGATACATGCTAAAGAGTACTTGTCTCTCAAACAGTGAGGATGTCTATAAATTGCTTCTTACTGTTGTCAGTGAAAAGATAAGGTAATATGCCAATTTTCAACAAGTCAGTTGTAACATTCTTCATAATAGGAAACTGACGTATCATTTGGATTTTATGTCACTTGCAAAATGTTTATGACAGTGCTATATTCCCTGCAAGTAATCTCGCCATGTGCTAGAACTCATGCTTTTTTATACTTATTAATTCATAATTTGTTTTAACGTCATTCATTCTTTCCTCTTATGTTTTTTTTTGTTTCTTTTCCCCCGTCTTTGTGTTGCCAAGTTGGAAATGATATGGCAAATTATGCAAGAAGGCTTGACTGTCAGGATTGCTTTTTATTGCAGAGACAAACATATTATTTCTGCCAAGAAGCTTCCATTCCAAGCCTAGTGACTTTGTTCTGTTAACTTTGGCAGTAAACTGTCATTTGTTGATGTTTCCCTCTTCTAGGTGGTGGGAGAGTGGCGCTTTAGCAAGATCCACTGTGACATCTTTGTCACTCTGGATGTGATGATGTGTACAGCCAGCATCCTCAATCTCTGTGCCATCAGCATTGATCGGTGAGTTTGTCATCTCACAGATTGTTTAGTCCTGCCTGTTATGATTCCAGCATGGATTTCCAATGGAAATCTTTACCTTCTGAATAAGAGAAAAATGACAACTGGTGTGTAAGTGTATGACCATCAAAGCACGCACGTCTATTCACAAACTAAATGAGATTTTTAAGACATGGATTTCAGACCTTCATTTTCTGTTTGTTTATCTGCAACACTTGTCCTAATTACTGGCCACCAGATGTTCAGGAGATAAATATATGTGTACATCAATATGACAAATTGATGCAATTTTGGAACTAAAAAGAGTGCATTATCCAAGGAACACCTGTAAGACAGGTGTATTTGAGAGTGAAATCTAATTTGTGGGTTCCCGCATGCTGTCAGCAGTAACTTTGTCATAGACATGTGACAGACATAAACAAACAAAAAAAATATAAAGCTCCATCATGCAAAGAAGAAGCCACACATGAACATGATCTAGAAATGCAGCCATCTTCTCAGGGCCAGAGCTCATTTAAAATGGACTGAGGCAAAGTGGAAAACAGTTCTCTGGTCTGACAAATTGAAATTTGAAATTCTTTTTGGAAATCATGGATGCCATGAATGGACTAAAGAGGAGAGAGACCATCCAGCTTGTTATGAGCGCTCAAATAAAAAGCTTACATCTATGATGGTATGGGGGTGCATCGGTGCCTATGGAATTGGCAGCTTGTACATCTGGAAAGGCACCATCATTGCTGAAAAGTATATACAGGTTTCAGAGCAACATATGCTCCCATCCAGATGACATCATTTTCAGTGAAGGCCTTGCATATTTTAGCAAGACAATTCTAATGCATCTATTACAACAGCATGGCTTAGTAGTAGAAAAATCCAGGTGCTGAACTGCCTGCAGTCCAGACTTTTCACCACTTGGCGCAGCATGAAACAAAAAATACGACAAAGACAACCTAGGACTGTTGAGCAGCTCGAATCCTATATCAGACAAGAATGGGGCAACATTCTTATCCCAAAACTCCAACAACTGCACTCCTCAGTTCCCAGATGTTTACGGACTGTTGTTTAAAGAGGAGTGGATGCAACACTGTGGTAAACATGGCCCTATCCCATTTTGTTTAAGATGTGTTGCGATCAAATTCAAAATTCCTTTTTTTTTCTTAAAGTGGTACATTTTCTTAAAGTTAAACATTTGATATGTTTTCTATGTTCTATTGTGAATAAAATATGGGTTATCATTCCATTCTGTTTTTATTTACATTTTACACAGTGTTCCAAATTTCTTGGAATTGGGGTTGTAAATACAAAATCCTGGGTTCAAGTTCCAGCAATGTCTTGCATACAATCTTGGCAGAAACTGTGTGTAAAGTGCAAATTGTCCCCCTGTAGTCTAGACCTGCCACACATTGGAAACACTGGGTGTTTTTGGAAGCTAAACTATGAAAAAAAAAATCCCTAAACTTAAGCAGCTGAAATTCTATATCAGGCAACACTAGGAGAAATGTTTTGCGTAGCTTCCAAATGCTTTCAGAGGTAACGTAACGCAGTGCTATACATGCCCCTGACCTAATGTTTTTGAAATACTATGTTGCTAGAATCAAATTTCAAAATGAGCATACATTTTTCAAAAAGAAATAAAAAATTCAGTTTCAACATGTGACATGTTTAATTTGTTTCACTGTTCCATTGTTATTCACATTTTACAGAACATCCCATATTTTTGTGGAAATGGGTTTGTACACAGTAAATGTTCTAAACAGTCTAAGCCATAACATAGAATAGTGATCTACTATAGTGTCAAAATGCAAGAATAAAAATAAACTCATTTTTACATAACTTTACCTATCGTATAACTTTTGTAATAACAAAATGATACATTTAGTGTAAAGTTGTTTTTGTGCTGATATCTAACCAGGCCTTTACAATAAAATTGTCACACATCCTGAACACTTAGTCATTTCTTTTTTCATGCCATTTTCATGGGGTATATGTTCTATGTGCTGTTCTGTGATACTCTAGGTTGTTTCACAGAGTGGAGACAAACCAAACAACCCACACGGCCATTTAGGTTGCAGAGCTTGGTGGCTTTTCAGCCAAACTGCACGTAAAACTGTTGAAATAATGTAAATGAGAGGAGAGGAACTGCATTCACCTCTAATGCAGTAGTCTGGCTTTATTTAAATAGGCTGTAGTTACACCTACAGATAGTTATTTTTGGACACTTAGAGATAGCAAAAGCAATGATACTGGTACTGAACTGGTAGCAAACAGTAGGATTTTAGAGCATATTTACTTAAAAAGGTTTTTGCTGCAGCTGAGAGCACTAAGAGAGCAATGAGTGCATCAAAATAATAATACTGTCTGGCAGAAAACCAAAACTGAGCTGAAGGACGCTAAAATGTTCTACAGAGCTGAGTCATATTTGAAGGTATGGTGATAAATCTCTATAGGTTTTTCAGTACAAGCAGCCCTTTGCATGTACACAGAAAATTAATTCATTATTAAAGATATTGATTTCCTCTGTTTAAATCAATATACTAATAAACAGTGCAATTTAAAAAAAATCGGTGCAAGAACAGTGCTTTATGTCTTATCACAGGAACCCCTTCTATTGCCAAAAATAAATTTACTTATTTAGTTGTAACATGCATGATGACTCTTAATTATTAATTAATTACAGTACCTCAATTAAAGGAGATCTCAAACAGCTAAAGTTACACAGTAAAAGCTGCACCATGTAATCATGTAAATTTGAATATTATATTTTCTACTAAAAGCATGAGAGTTTGAATGATTATGTCTGAAGAATACAAAGGACATAATATTTCATCTATATTAATTTTATAGAATTCTGTCATGTTTAATTTGACTTAATTTCCTCTTTACTCCATTATGTTTGTATGTAAAATAAATATTCAGCTTGGTCATATATAGACACAATTTAATAATTTCTGTAGTGACATTAGAATATGATGGTGAAGTTAATATTTGTCAGTTAATATTTGTGACACAGTTTTTGTATGTATTCTAAACAAATGTCACTAGCACATCTAGTAACATTTAATATAACATAAAATAATGGCATAATGCAAAAAATAAATATAGATTATTTAAACAGAAGTAAGCATTCCTTAACAATAGCACCTCAGTTTTACATTTTACTAACAAAAGTGAATTAACTAGCTGCTCAAAAACAATCTCTGCGAACTTCCATGCACAAGCACAGTAGTTTGATTCTTTATATAAATATTGATCAAAACAGCTTAAAATCAATAGACACAGTGTAATTTAAAATAACAGTGCAAGAACACTGCTTCTTGTCTTGTCAATAGTCCTGGATTCTTTGAAAATTAAATTCTCTAATTTTGTTGTGTGATTAAAAAACTGTTTAATGATAGTACTTTGATTAAAATAGATTTAGGACAATAGACAGTTTTATAAAGCTTAGTTACACAGTAAGGCTGTTCATATGAATAACAAGGACATAACATTTACCATGTTTTCCTTTTATTTAATTCATTTTGTAGACTTCTGTCATTCTGAATTTAAAGATGCATTACATGAGCATATCCAAGGCCATTGCTTTATTTAAATGTATTTAAAGAAGTGATCTATATCTGCACCAAAATTAAATGGGTTCTTCTTTTGCCCATGTTACACCTCTCCACCTATATTCATATAATTCAGCTTGGTAGATATTGCATAGTCTTGCTGACTAACAAACAAACATAATAATCTCATACCTCCACATCGGCTTTCACCTTGACAGAGTAATAAATATTCACCATGATCACACATGGACACAATTTCTGCTGTTATTGAAGTGAATGAATTAGAATACAGATGAATCTTGCATGTGGGGAAAAGCTTATTAATCTGAATAATGTCATTGTAGATATTTTTTTATATTTATATTGTAAATGTTACAAGCATGCTGGAGAGGAATTGCAACAAAATTTACATTTAGATATCACTGGTATGACTTGAGCTTGCTTGCTGCATATTTGTGAATACCAATAACACAGAGGATGAGTGTGACAGAATCAAGAATCACTTCACCTGGCGTTAGTACAGTTAAGGATCCACTCACAGGATGATGATTTGTTTGCTAAGATTCATATAACAGTCACAGATAAATGTGTTTCTTTTTATTACTTCAGCAGCTCTAGGCAGCATGGTAATTTATACATCAAAGGATTGCTTCCTGCTGTGCTAACTTTGTTCTTATTCACTAATGTGGAGCAAATTGGGGTGTGATGAAATTATGGGGTCTATTTCTGTGTGCAAATGTAAGTATTCACTCTTGTTAGAAGGATGAATAGATTAATTGCAGTTGGAGTTGGGGCGCCCTCCAACAATGGCCAATCAATTTAGCCACTCACTTCCTCTTTAGAAGCAGAAGATTAATGGGACTAAGACAAAACTGCTTATGTGTAGGAGGTAATGTGAATACATGCATGAACTTCAATCTCCAATTATGCTCACCAAAAAGCAGTCTGTTTTATAGCTGAAAACACTTCTCTATAATAATGCTCTCAGTGAGTCATAATATGCAATAGAATAAATTAATTTAGTGTTATTTGAATGTGTTTATACATACAGCACATTGCTCCAATTATTGTGAGAAAAGCTAAAGTCTGTTTAAACGGTTTACATAATTACATAAAACTACAGCTCTCCATAATAATCCTATTAATGTTATATAAAACACATTCACGAGAACTCTGACAAAAAAGGTTTGGAAATTTGCTTTAAGAAATTATGTCCCGATATCTTCCCCTAAGTCTCCAGTTATTTGAGCTGTTTAACCTCAGAGAAAGTATGTAAATTTAGAGTGTACATACAAATTTAGTGTGTACTGATCACATGGTTGCTATCAGTAGTTTTCAGACTACTGATAACAACCATTGATCTGAAGAAGCACATAAAACATAGTGGGCGCTATTTTGCCCATGTAAGTGCAATGACAAGCTTGAAGAGGCAGGTTTTGGGTGGACAGGCTGTGTGGGTTTCTGCGAGGCTGCTACTGCCACAAAAAGCCAAAGGGCTTGATGAATATTATGTGGGATATTAATCAAAGGGTGTGGTGGTACATATTCACTGAGGGAATCGTATCACTGTGTTCATTGCTCTGAAGCAGCTGTGCCAGCTACACTCTTGCATGACATCAACAGCTCAACAAAAAAAAGAAAACCTCTTAGAACTTATATCGTTGTCTGGTTATATAGCACAAAGTCTGAGTCACATATGCCACCAAAATACCAACAGCTGTTATCACACTGACTGACTTTTAATAAACTCCCACCTGTTTGCACCCACTTCCCCAACCTGCCACCAAAAATACCAGACAGGTGAAAAAAGTAGATTTCAAACTGCCAAACTGTCTGAGGACTGTACAGATACCTATATCTTCTTATATTCACCAGCTCTAGCACTGTGCATTGTCAATTTAGATTTAATTTCATTTATAAAGGGCCAAGGCACAACAATAACCATCTTTAGACCCTTTATATTGTAAGGTAAGGTTCTAACTACCCCCTATGAGCAAGCACTTGGCAACAGTGGGGGAAAAAAAACTAAATTTTCATGCAGGAAACTTCTGACAATAGAATAATAAGCACTCTGCACATTAGTGGTCAGTTATCTTGGATTATTGTCACTCTTGGGCCACAAGGTTTGTTTCACCCAAGACTCTGGTACAGCAGGTAGCCATGAAAGTATATTGTACAGTCCATGATAACAAGTAATACAGTTACCCTAAATTTATTCTGATTTCCTTTGTATGTTTTCATGGAGACAACCATTCGTAAAACTCGCTTAAAAGCTTTACCCACTTGACTTTGTCTAAAGCAACCCAGATAACACACACAAATAAATAAATAAATAAATAAAATCAATGAATGAGAAAGCTGTGCATTTCCTGGTGACTACTGCAAGCTCTCTAATAAGGTCAACTAATGTAGCAGGGTTAAATGATAAGGCCTTTCCTGCAAGAGACTGGGGTAAAAACAGCCTGCCTTATAGTATCTCATTTTATGTGAACTGAAGCTTACAGCACCTAACTGTTTCCAAAGGCCAGTCCATCTTCAAAAAGGATCTGATCAAAAATGACAGGCAACATTTCTTGTTTAACCCTCTTCTGGCTTCATGCTCTTAGTTGTGCTTTAAGTTAAAATATCCATTGATGGAGAAAGATAACTGGAAACAGAAGTGCTTTGATGATTAAATAAAAAAATTAAAAAAAAAGAATGCATTCAAAGCAAAAAATTTATACAAATATCCCATTCTTACTATTTGTAAATTTGTAAAAATGTGTCAAGTTTTTACCATTTATATCTTTGGTGACTATATTTTCTTCACCCGTTACAGCTATACAGCAGTTGCAATGCCAATGCTGTACAATACCCGCTACAGTTCCAGGAGGCGGGTCACAGTGATGATCTCTGTGGTCTGGGTACTGTCTTTTGCCATATCCTGTCCCCTGTTGTTTGGCCTAAATAACACAGGTAAGAGAAAGTACAACACACATCATCTATAGTATGTGAATCAGAACTCTTTTTGTCGTAGTGTGACATAGAGCAATAGTAGAGCTGCGCTTTATTCTTTATTTGTACATCCACAATAAAAAAATGTGTGACTTTTCAGTGCTTGTTGCTTGGTATCGCACTTAAGCAGAATGTCTGTGTCAGCACCTAATTACAGCTACAATACAGCACTGCAAGTTTTCTGAAGACCTATTCGTGCCGGTAAACAACTACTTTGTACTAGTGTGTACCTACTTTTAGTGAGCATTTGGCCTTTAGGTTGCGTATTCCAAGGAACAGGGGCTTTAAGGAGGATTACTATTAAAGCAGTTCTGATTAAGGGCTTTTTGGGAGGCACCACCGTGTTGCTGACCAGCTCTGGTGGCTCACATCCTGTCACTTTGAAGCACCACTCATCCCTTTGAGTGCCTCAGCGTAATGTTGATTCAGCTTGGACTCAGGCCCTTGAAAAAAAGCACTGACTGCAGATGTAGTCGGCTTAAGCTGTAGGAAGCATGAAAGACGGAACCACAAAAACACAAAAGCCTTTTGAGTCTGGTACAAAATGCATGCAAATAATAATAGCAACTCATATTTAAATTTAACCACATCTTTGTGTGTCTGTGCATGTAAGTGTGTACAAGATAACTGGTTTAACTATCTAAACTGGTATTCAGTGTATTCAGTGGTAAAACATATTGGCTGAACACTTGAGTGAAAGATGTACTTCTACTTCTATGAAGTTTAGCAGTTCAAAAGACTTTTAAAAACTTGGACAAAATTGGAGTAGTAGATATCCAGACTTGTAGCCCGTAGTATGAGTTAAGCATTAGAAATACTGGATTTTGCATTTCTCTGATCACCACTATAGAAGACAGAATGAGTCTTGAACCTTGTTAAAAGCAAAGGTAGTTCTATGTGTCACATTGGTAAAGTCTTCCTTAAATAGACTACTTGCTCTAGCTGTTAAGCCACAGTGTGACAATAGGGCAGGTTTAACATGAAATACTGCAATTACAGCATTTATAGAAAAATTCCTTTTTTAAAATTTTTTAAAATTTTTGATTTTGGTGGGTCCGAAAGCTGGAAATACAGGTCCAAACACCTGTCAACTCAGTCTGTGCTCTAGAGTGAAATTTAGGGCAAATCCTTCAAGTAAATTATTAAAATCTAACCTTCACAAGCAACTGTTGCAGAGTCTAAAACTGGGCTGATATGAACTCTGGATTATGAAATCTGAGGTTTTTTTTCTGTTTTTACAAAGTTTGAAAATTTTCAAAGTGGAAATAAAACAAAACTACACGCACACACACACAATAATAATACAATAAGTTTTGGGTGGAGCAAAACACACAGTCTTTATTCACCTTGTGCTTATCTCCACAGCTACTCGTGATGAGTCTCTCTGTGTGATCGCCAATCCAGCCTTTGTGGTATACTCTTCCATTGTGTCCTTTTATGTACCCTTCATCATTACTCTGCTCGTTTATGTCCAAATTTATGTGGTCCTGAGGAAGCGCAGAAAACGTGTCAACACAAAACCGAAGCAGCGTGTCTGTCAGGCTGCTGACCCCGATGTGGCCACTTCACTAAAGGTGAGCTGCTGTTAACTGGCTGCTGTTTACAGCCAGCATTTTTATGGCTTCAGTATGAAACTGGAATTCATTTGTACATTTATTATACCTCCTTTATCCTTCTGTACTGTCTTAATATTGTAGAGTAATACGTCTTGAAAAAAACAATCAGAACATAGACATCACTTGCTGTTTGATTTTGTTTGCTTCTTTAGGAAACCGCAATCTTTTTTTTTTAACCCAATTATACTTGTTGGTTTTACAGGCAGACGTTGTATTACAGAGCAATAAAAAGAAAAACACAGACAAGACGAGGATTGATTTTCTTTGAAAACACAATGGATCAAGATAAGGGGTTGAATTTAGCAGGACTCATTTAGTCCAATTTTATAGCAGGCATTTTAACAGTTATTCTTCACCCTATGTGTAAATAAAATATTCAGCAACACGTTTAATCCAGGACACAAATTTGAATCTTAACTGACATATTTCACTGTCAAAATCTGTCATGCAACACTAATTGTGATGGCCCTCAAATGACCTTTTGCTTTTCTTGGTATTGATTTTCCTGTCATGGTAAAACTTATTGAGGTCTATACAGGAAGGCAAGCAATGTTCTTGATCCAATGCATTACATTATTCATGTTTAAGCATGGCTTTATGTTGTGGTTTTGGTCAATATATGGCAGCATATTGACATATAATCTTTATGGAGTAATGGAGCGTAATTTTTCACTTATAATCTAAATTGCCAAATTAACCTGTGCCATGTTGGTGAAATAATCTCAGTTAATAATTATTATACGGTCAAGCTGATGGATTTGGATTTCAGTGTGTACAGAAGCTGCAGATTAGATTGCTGCTAAACAGCCTTTCCGTGCTCAATGTAGCCTCATTTGACCGGGTAGGAAGTGGGACCTGTTCCTCGTACTTAGACGACCCTTTTGTCAGTTGCTTTGACATTGTACTCTCTCCTTGCCTGACACAGCTGTTTTCATTCCAGGATAAGTGCACTCATCCAGAGGATGTGAGGCTGTGCACCATGATTGTTAAAACTAATGGGAGTTTTCCTGTCAACAAGAAGAAAGTGGTGTGTATTCATTTTTCTTCTTTTGTTTACATTCTTTGCATTAAAAGATTAATTGATGGAAAAATATGCTTTTGCCCACAGAGATTTAGAAAGAATGAAGTTTTCCTCCATCTGCTCGAAAAAATATAGCTTTAAAATTCAAAGTAAAATAAAGAACTACAGTTTAATAATGAGGTTTTAAAATGTGTTACCTACTATTTAAAATGCCAACTGTAAACAAAAGTTACCTGTTTGAATCAGTCATTAATAATTATGACCGTGTTCAGATATTTATCAAAGATGTGGTCAATGAGGGAGAAGATCTAGAGCTGGATGAGTTGAATAACAGTGGAACCAGCATGAAACAGAAGCAGCAGACACAAGGTGCTCTTGGAGACACTCCAGCCACGAGCCATCAGCTACTGATGCCCAACAAGGCCAGCGCTAGCCCCAACTCCACACCTCCTACACCCCACGAGGAGGGCCAGAAAGCAGAAAAGAACGGAGATCCTACCAAGGAGACCCTGGGGGATCCGGCACCCATTGTAGCCAAAGCCTTCCAGACACAGGCCTTACCTAATGGCAAGACCCAGACTTCGGTGAAAACCATGAGCAAGAGAAAGATCTCCCAGCAGAAGGAAAAGAAGGCGACTCAGATGTTAGCCATCGTCCTTGGTAAGTTACAGTACTTCTCTTATTATTATTATTGTTATCATTTTTTGTATTTCCCATTTGGTTTAAAAAATTACCATTAAAAACTAATTCAAGCTAAATCAAATGCTGTTTTATGTGACTATGCAGATCAAAGCTGAAGTGACACTGGAAAATTAAGCATTTCTACAAGCAAATAAATGTTATCTTTGAACATGCCAAACAGCAAGCAGCATTCACAGCATGAAACCACTGGGAAGCTAAAAAATCATCAGGACCAAATATTTATTTCTGTTCTAATTTACCTCAAGTTATTTATGTAATGTAGATATCTTTTTTCCACTGCTCCATCATAGGTGTTTAGCTTTCTTTACATTTGTTTTTATTTTCATTTCAATTTTTTTTTTTTATGGTAGGACCTAAAACAGAGTTGGAAAAACAAGTCAGGGAGTGATGCAACAAAAGGAAATTGTTCTGATACTTTAGAATCCATCTCCTCAGTAGGGCTACCCATATTTGGGCTTC
>VUQI01025594.1:0-16388 GCA_015106735.1 Paratilapia polleni | reverse complement strand
GTGGATGAAGGACCACCAGATCAAGACCTTGTCACGGCCAGCCCAATCTCCAGACCTGAACCCCATTGAAAACCTCTGGAATGTGATCAAGAGGAAGATGGATGGTCACAAGCCATCAAACAAAGCTGAGCTGCTTGAATTCTTGCACCAGAAATGGCATAAAGTCACCCAACAGCAATGTGAAAGACTGGTGGAGAGCATGCCAAGAAGCATGAAAGCTGTGATTGCAAATCAGGGTTATTCCACCAAATATTGATTTCTGAACACTTCCTGAGTTAAAACATTAGTAATGTGTTGTTTAAAAATGAATATCAACTTGGTTTTTTTTGCATTATTTGAGGTCTGAAAACACTGGACCTTTTTTGGTATTTTGACCATTTTTCATTTTCTGCAAATAAATGCTCTAAATGAAAATATTTGTATTTGGAATTTGGGAGTTATGTTGTCAGTAGTTTATAGAATAAAACAAAAATGTTCATTTTACTCAAACATATACCTATAAATAGCAAAATCAGAAAAACTGATAATTTTGGAGTGGTCTCTTAATTTTTTCCGGAGCTGTATATTTTCTTACCTTACGAAAATAAGAGTCCGATTTTTTTCTTCATTTTTTTTTTTTTTTTAGATCACAAAATTCAATCATCTAAATTTGACAAAAACAGTGATTGTTTTAAGTAGAAATAAATTAACCTTTTGTTATGATGGCTGTTTCTACTTTAACAATGCTAAGGATGACATTTCACACTTGATTTATTTTCAGATTATCTTATAATATCTTATATTTGGATTCAAGTTATTCCTACGCTTCAGGGTTTAAAACGTAAAGCAGTACTTGAGCATCATGATGTATTTTCATCTGAGATTTACTGAAGTATCAACACTGTAGTTTCCTAGTTCAGATTTCACTTTCTTATCAGTGTGTATGAGTGTTGTCCAAAGCCTGACACAGAGGTGGCTTCAAAATGACTCATCCTTTGATGGCAGTAAGTGCAGATATTCACAGTTAATTTGTTTGGATCGAGTGCATATAAGGGCGGGAACAGTAAAGGCTTCTTTGAAAATAACAGTGTTATCTTACAGAAAACACTGTACCTTCAGGTCATGAACACTGTCTGCAGTTCCTCATATAATAACATCTTTAGAAAACTAATTTCACTGAGGAGTTCACTTTGCAAAGAAGTAATTTCTAACTTTTATACCAAAGTTCATAATTACACATAAATAAATACAGACAATAAATGCTATTCTTTCTTTCAATTCAATTCAGATTTATTTATATAGTGCCAAATCAAAACAATAGTCACCTCAAGGCACTTTATATTGTAGGGTAAAGACCTTACAATATTAGAGAGAAAACCCGTCAGACGACCAAGCACTTAGCGACAGTGGGAAGGAAAAACTCCCTTTTAACAGGAAGAAACCATCAGATCCAGGTTATGGGAGGGGCAGCCATCTGCGATGACCGGTCGGGGGTGAGGGGAAACAAATGTCAAAGCCAGTATTAAAATTTCATATTATAATGAAAACAATGAGTGGTAATGTGATTAATACTTAGTTAATGATTGATAATTCAACTGCAGTTATGCAACTTATTATAACTTATAACTAGTTATAATTTCTTTAAATCTTTCAAATAATATGATATGGAATTCAACAATATTATACAACTTTATTAGCATCATCACCACTTTGTTGAATTTTTTTAAGAGCAGGTAAGATCGCAATTACATTTCTCTGTACTCATTTGAATAATGACTTATACCTGGACATTACCACTGAAAAGGATCCTAGATACAGTATGCCTGGAATTCACCCCTGAGGAGTGATCTTTGGATGATTAGAATCAATTTGTGAACCTTGGGACGGCACAATAATCCCACGTATTTCTTGTCTTTCAGATAAAAAGAGAAAATGAGTGATGGGGTGGTGAGTGGTGGTACAAAGAATAAAAGCACAAGATCAAACAGCATCACAGAGAATGAGGAAGTAAGGAAGAATTTTTAATACAGTTCCGCCTGCCTGTTTGAATGCGTGGCTAATTCACTCACCATCTCTTTCAGCTGAAAGCAGCTCGAATCCAACTGTATCTTTTCAAGGCAAGGGTGACTTACTCACACTGACATGAAGAACAGTAATATTAGATATATTAGTTCAATGGATTGCATTACTGCTCAGAACATACTTGTGCCCAGCTGCTTCCATCTCTCTGCAGTATCCTTCCTAGGGTTATGTGATATTTATAGTCTTGAAATGATGGAAAGATTTTTTTTTTATATTTTGGATACTGAAATAGTTTCCTTTTTTCTGTCTTTGAGGTCATTTTGTGAGAAACAGTCGATTAAAGACAAACAGTGTAGGTAATACTGGATTAAGAACTGGCAGATTGGCATTAACATTTATTTGGTCCTCTTGATTTTAGATTAGTCAAATCCAGATTATTTTTATGTATAGCAAATGTGATGCCAAAGTTCTTTGCGCATGCAGATATATGCAAAAATAGGATAAAAACACTGCAGTTGACCTCCTTACAGTTAACACATTTGAGACTCTCATGATGTAAGGCCTTTTAATAATGCAGAAATCTACTTGATCACCACACTATTCATCCTCCAATGCCTATGGGATCATGACATGCATTATAGGAAATAAGCTATCCCAAGCTGTCCCCTGCAAGGTCAGTGTAGTGTATCATGCAATTGCAAAATGGGTCGAAATGAGCAATCGCACTTGAGACATTGCGTTCGTCCTGGTGCTCCGCTAAACAAGAATCCATTACCTTCATTTGTACCACATGGGAACTTTCTTTCTTACTTACAATAAATACTGTATGTGCCTTCTCACTGTTGTTCTTATACACTGTATAGTGACATTTGCAGCAGTGGAGTACAATTACAAATGCACTTTAGACTATGTATTGTGCTTTAGCACCAGCGGCAATGTCTCATACTATCTCATGAGACATTCTCTGTAGTGCGTAATTTTCTACATTTCCATAATGTATTAATGTTTTGTATTTTCAGCTTTAAAGTAATATTTTCTAATATAGCACAGCCAGGTGAAGGACACCTATAGATCATTAAGAAAAACAAACAGAGAGAAAGAAAGATTACAAAAGAGAACTTTTTTTTGGGGGGGGGGGGGTCTTTGAATATAACAGTCTTTGTGCACACAGATAGCAGCCCAAAGGCCAGTAAGTGCCTGGCAGAGGAGCTATTACAGTTGTTAAAGTTCTCAACAACATACATCATTTGCTGATATTCTCTCCAAGGTTACAGAAGTGCTTGCGTTTGTGGAAAACATTTCATGAGGCTTTATCAGGCTGATTGAGCCAAAGCCAAAGCCACTAACATACCTGTGGGCTACAGGCCAGTGTGGCTGTGGTAGTCATAATAAAGAGGGTACAGTACAGTTTTTATTGTGCTTAAGTTTTGTGTAGGCACTTAATGATGCAGAATAAAAAGGAGCGTTTTGTAATTATTATGATTGATACTCCACTGCCATCAAGTGGAGATGCAAGAGTCTGCAACTAAAAAGCATCCCGGCTGAAGCATATAATCCACAGATAAAACATGCATGGGGAAAATTGAAAATGTTGTCCATGAATACATTTTGTTTATTAGAATATAAGAGGTCAGAAATATATTGATGCATTTTGTAAAGATTTATCTCTAAAATACTTCCTCAAAACATTTGATTCTTTAAAACTCATTAACAATACAACATGCTCTGAAGGTATATTTTTTATTATCTAGTCTGTTCAATGGCAACTGAGTGGCGGATAAAGTGATCTGGGCTTACCTGTATGTCACATATCTTCCATCGTGATTCAATTGGATATAACAGGTGAACGCCATAAAGGTTAGCAATTTTCACCTGGAAGCAGCTGATAAAGCACACTCAGTAGAAAATGTTTTGCTTCTCACAGATGTTAAGCCAAATGGTCCTGCAATCTTTTAAGACACATCTGGTTTTGGAATACAGCATCTCTTACCTCTGAAAATGCACTGAGATTTCCCAAAATATCATCTTGCTGTTTAACCACAGTTAGGGTGGAAGAGAGGTAGATTCACCTTGACACACCTAAAACTTTCCAGCAGGTTATTCAGGTACAATAGGTGTGTACATAAAAGCCAAAAATAATTGTGTTTATCTGTGACATAAGAATACCATGTGTTGTGGCAAATCCCAGTGTCTGTTGTGATGTGCTGAAGGTTTTGGTTGTGGCACCCGTAAAATATGATACTTCTTTTCACTCTTATGTCAAAGATGTTTTTTTTTCTTTCTCCTTGGAAATGACAGATCGCCATTTTGATTAGATGCAAAAACAAGCTAGACCCTGTGTGAAATGATAAGGGATGTCCAGTAGGAAAATGCACACTTGTCTCAAAATCTTATCAATCCCCAGAATATACTAAAGGTGAAACTTTTGAAATGAAGTCACTAGAAAATCATTTGAAAGAGCTTGGACGATTGCTCTAAAGGCAAATCTGGTTATTTGTATCGAGGATTAAATAAAATTCATAAATAAAACACTTATTCTTATCACGTCTTTTCCCTTCATGTTAGTCAAAGTATACCCATACAGCACTTTTTAAGTAGGAAAATCAAACATTTCTCCAAAAAAAATGTATGTCAGTGTGTCTGGATGACAAAATACTTCAATACTGAAAAGGATGAGGATACATCATTAATTACACAGCATATACAACACTTTATACATACAGTGATATACTTGCAAATGGTTATTTTATGGAGGATTGATTTCAAAGTGCATACAGCTACATCATTTATATCCTCACTGTTCTACATATGCCCTGTGTAGCTGCATGGCATTTGAGATATGAGTAGATGATGCAAATGTACAAAAGAATGCATACTTTTTATATTCCATCAAAGGGTCCGCACTATAGAAAGTCATTAACATATGAAAGTTTATTTCTTGGGTACATTACGTTTAATGAGTTTCTCTGTGGATATTGCACTTTTTTATTTCATATGTTGACATTACAATCATTCCCCTATAGTTAACTCTACTTTGTGTCCTCATGGGGCTAGTGTCAGACTTTTGTCAGTTTGGCTTTAATCTTTTTAAATTCATTTCAATTGGAGGCATTATAGCATTTTATGGAGGCTGTAGCAGTCAGACAATCCAAACGCCATCTTCCCTTTGTGCCTCATTGCCTTTATTTTTATATGCACAATTTATTCCAGTTGTTATGGTTCTTCCAGCATTGATAACATTTTGATCTGTGCCAAATATATTCCATTTAGCAATGCTGCTTCGTGACTGATGCATCACTTTTAGTCACATTCAGAACCAATTTTTCACAATATTTCAACACTAGATTATTGGCTCTTTTCTGTGCAAACAATGAGCTCCAGTGGAATATAAGATGATGGTGTAAAAAAAAGGTTCCTAAAAGACAAAAATATATATATATTTTTGATCTCATTTTAGCTGTTTAGTAAACATTTTCTACAAACCTGCCACTTTTACCTTGCTGCTGTTGATATAATGAATGATATAATATATGTACATGTACAGTGTTATTCACCTGGTGATATACAGGTGAATAACACTGTCTTCAGTTTTCAGTAGGTACACTATAGTAGCAGATTGGACTAGCCTTGTCCCTGCACACACCACGACAATGATAAAAGAGACAGATGGGAAACTACTGTTAGGAAGCTGAGCAGTATAACTCCCCAGTCCTCCTTTTAGATCCTACTTCTATAACACCAGAGTTACTCTCGAGTATCCCAGCTGCTGCCTTGACCCGTGATGAGGACGATTGGCAAAGGCTACAGGGTATACCCACAGCTGCACTCCATTCAGTTTTGTTCCTTTTAGCATTGAATTGCAGCTCACAACAGTAAACATGACAGAAAGCACAGATCTTTTGGTACACTGTAATCAAGTCAGATACAAAAAAAGATGTAATGTTTCCTATCTTGATTTGTCTAATAGTAAATAACAAGCCACTCAGCTACTGTGGGAACATAGTGCAAAAATCACCAGGTATCTAATCTTGATTCGTCAGACTTCACTGAGGTGAAATAGTCTGAAAATAGCAAGTATTTTCCTGATATTCATGGTCTTGTTCAGTCTGTTGAATGTGCATTTCTACAAGGGTTTAGTGATCGCCAATATATGTTATATTTTAAGACACATAGAATCTGTGAAATTACTGTAAAAGGTCTCAGCAGGAAGCAAGCAACTACTGTACATACCTTTCCAGTTCACAACAGTGTTTGAAATGAGGTCTGAAAAATGTAAACCATATTGATAAATAAAATAAATTAAATTTATTTGCTGATGATACTATGCTTATCCTATCAGTATTACAAGGTCAGTATTACAAGATCTGTATTACAGTTATCACTAATGATTAAAGATGTAATCCTACATGTACTATTTAAACTTTTTTAACTGCCCGGTTGTATTGTAATCACATCTTACCAGATGAGGCAACAGTACTAGTTTCTTTGTTCTTTCTTTGTTATTTCATCTTAAATTTGTAATTGAACATTGCTGCTCATGACAAAGAAAGAGAGTCACAGCAAGAATTAATTATATATTCAGGAAAGTATAACAGTTTTTCACAGGCGTCTTTGCTGCTAATAGACTGCTTTTTACTTTTGTCCCAGCAACATCTGAAGATGAGACTTAATTAGAGGCATTCTTTGAGCCACGTTACATAAATACTAAAGTTAGTCTGTTCCTCACAGTGAACAGGAGTCCTCCCTTCCCTTCCCACAGGAGGGTGCTCCTCCCTTATTCCCCTCTGGCTGTACAGGAAGTTAGCACAAATGATGATAGAAGTCCTGCAGGGTGCTATCTTCAGTCAGCCAAGGGTGGTAATGGGGTTACAGTGTGCAATTTGCTACTCTACCCCTGCAAGCTTACATCAGCCCCTCTCATCGTTCCTCTTAAAAGCGGATTCCTAATCGTTCTGCCAGCAGATATATAGTTTTGACTTTGAAGATGTTATTTTTTCCCAAAGAAATAAAGTTTTGGCTTTGAAGATGCTATTATTACATCTGCATTTATTTATTTATTTCCCCAGAATGGACTTGAGTCTTAAAAAGTGTCTGAGGCATTTCAGATTTAAAATTAAAACTTCAAAAAGCTTCAAAAAAGCATATCTGACAAATTGGTTTGCACAGTGCATTTAGGTGCTCTATATTTTCTAAACACAAGTCTATTAAGTATAAATGGTTTATTTTGACTACTATAGTATCAATAAAAGAATGTAAATACCATATTTCAGTAACTTGTATGTATCTGTTTTTTTTCTCTTTTTGTTTTATCTTAGAGTTGAAGATCCACCCATCAGTTTGATGCTGCTTATCCAATTCAGGGTCGCAGGAGGGCTGGAGCCTTTCCCAGCTGTCAGGCCACACCCTGGACAGGTCACCGGTCCATCACAGGGCTAGGGCCAAAGATCCTCAATTAAAACAAAGCCAAAAAAATGTGCACATTTACTAAAGACTTAGCAATAAATTAATCAAGTTATTAAAAATGAATTTGAATTCTTTGCTAGTTAAGCACATATTGAACCTTTCATTAATTCACAGTTTACAGGTGAATGACGTGAGATGCGTGTGCTGAGTAAAAACACTTTCACTCATGAGCTCACTGCAATGGAACCACTCACAACGTTGCATTAACAGCTATCTTTTTGCTTCATTCCTTACTTGTTTCCCCTTGTCCTTTCTGTATTAAATTGTGCATGATGAACTAATGCCTGAGGACAACAGAAAAACCCAACCCATGCCTTTCAAGTCTTGATTTGAAAGGTTGCTTATGCAACAGCTTAATTATACAACTTAGTTGACAAAACATCCACAGTAGTATGGATGTTCCCAAGAGAGCGTTACAAACCAAACTAACCCACAAGGTATGAGAAGAAACAGTTCACAGATAAGGAGATTTATGGCTCTGTAGTTTATTACATGTTGTTGTTGCACAGTAGTACAAGAACTGATTTTGTAATGATCTTGTCTGTTTGTGCTTCATTGTTTATTTATTTATTTTTTAATTTAATGCAGCATCACACGTTGAGCTGGTAGCTAGAAAATATATAGTCATGTGAAAAAGAAAGTTTTCACAGGACTCTATGCAGTCTTGTGAAAAACTAAGTATGCCATATGATTCTGTAGTTTGTAGAACCACTTTTAGCAGCAATAACTCAAAGTAATCGCATTCTGTGTGACTTTATCAATCGTGGAGGAATTTGGGCCCACTCTTCTTTACACAAGGTCTGTCCTTCAGTTCATTGAGGTTTGCAGGCATTCATTTATTGACAGCACATCAACATCAGCAAAACAACAGTTTGCCAATAAACATGTAAGGGAAGGTGTTTGGAAGAATATGCATTGTAATACGCCTAATTTAAAATAGAGAGTTTTGGGGTCACATCGGCATGTTTGGGAAATCTTGGTGTGAACCAAGAACAAGCTCAAGCCAACAGCTGAGCATGGTGGTAAAAATGTTATGATTTGGGGTTGCTTCACTCCCTCAGGGGCAGGGGAGCTTGCCATCACTGATTCATTCAACGTCATATAAAAGAGTATATACTACCAACATGATAATATTCCCAAACACACCAGTAAATTGAGGGTTAAACAACTAACCTCAAACAGCCCTGTGTTTGTATTGGGACAAGCAGTTCAGCTTAGCTCACATTTACCCCTAATACCCCTAATTAGTGGCAGTTATTGACAGGAGGGATGTTTATGAAGGAAAGAGAGTGGTGGGGGTGAAATTACAAAGATAATAACAGACATCCTAAATAAATAAATAAGTGCTTAATTAAAAATCAAATTTCTCTTGAAATCCATGTGAGTCCCTACCACAACACAAGAAGAACTCTAGCCAGACATGACAAACCAACAACACAGATGGACACTATACAAACTGGATTTAGTGAGGCACTCTGTCTGATTCTTTGTGAGCTCGTTGGTGAGCTCACTGAACATCTGCATGCAGCAGACACAAGTCAGTTGGTGTGTATCATCACTTTTGGCAGTACTTTCTTAGTGGCTGGGGTGTGTGTATCTGTGTATGTGTGGTGGTGGTTGGGAGGGTGGGGATTCATTTGCATTTCATAATGTCATAAGATACCCATGTATGGTAAGTAAACCTCAGTGATAGCTGATAAATGAGAATCTGCAGTTGGGCTAATGAACTACTGTAATGCAAAATAAATGGCCACAATTATAAATACAAGTGAAAAGAACATTAATAAGAATGACATGATTAATATTCACATTGTGACAACAGTTTCTGAATGATGAATATAGAATGACCCATATGCTTCCAATAGTGAGAATTTTAAAATGCTGTGATACTACTAGATCATTCATATTCAAAACAGATTTGAATTTCTATGACTTGTCAAGACAAGTGGCCAGATTGTTTTGTACAAGAGAGGAAAAACAAAGTGTGTCCATTTGACAATGCAGTGTCTGTTTTGTTTTTTTTTCTTTTCTCATGCTGCATAAATAATATGTCTGGAGGAATTATGGGTTTGCATAATATGAGTCAACAGTGTGAATATATATTATTGAAACTTATGAAGAGGAGGTAAGGTTCACAGTGAGAATCCGAAACTGTGCTGATTGATTATGAAACTGAATTGATTCAGTGAAGTCCAAATGTAAGCATTTCATGAACTTTCTCAAGCTTTTTGTTTCTCGCTGTGGCTATTTATGACTTGCACATAGGGGCTCTTCAATTTCATTCCTCTTGTACTCAGGGGGCCAAGTGTTGTGGAAAGTTAGAGGAAAGGAACTGAGAATTATGTGGACTGGACTAAACATTTATTTCTTGGAGCAGAAAAGGATTTTTTTTCAATGGCAACATGTCAAATTTTCAGTTTACACAGGTATTCTTGCAAAATATGAATACACCTTTTTGGTCATTGCCATTGTATGATGTGATTTGAGTGAACCATGTTCTGAAATGTGTAAAAAATAAAGCACTTTTAGATAGTCAAAATAGGCATGCATGTGTACAATGGCCTTGTTTAAAAATGCAAGTAGTCGTAAACACCACAGTGTAACCTCAGCACACATAAAATGTTCTTTATTACCTTTTGAGTCATGAGCACAAAACATTCAATAAACTTATATGAATGCTCTAAATTTTTGGCATCTTTTGCTAGTGTGATAATCCATGACAGACTTTATAATATGAGGTTACTTAGCATAAACCTCACAATAGCTGGTTTATCCCTTCCACCAACATCTAGCGTGGAGGATCCTTTCCCTTTTGTGTGTCTTAAGAAGCCTTTTACATTTTTATAAACTGTAGCTGTGCCTGAAACAGCACCTTTTTTGAGAATATGAAACAAAGAAACAAACACCTCCTGAGAGCAAGAAACTGAATGGGATGCACAATACCAAAAAAGAAGACTTTTATTTTTTCTTTGGTTTATTGGTTGACATGGAGTATTGCTATGTCTGGTCTGGCAAGTTGGAGCAGACCTCCCAAATGTGATCACTCCTCACAGTCTATGAGCCATGAGAGTGTCTGGTCTGGGTTAGATCTGAGCCAGATTAATTTTGCTATCTGGGACATTGTCTGAAATTGCCCTTTCCCTCATGTAGCACACAGCTGGCTGCATTCTCACTCCTAGAAATACACCATTTGGTTGAGTTTGCTGCAAGTTGCACAATCAGATTTCACATGGTCTTTGCACCAGGGAGTTGTAAGGTTAAAGGCTCACACTGCTCACACTGTCACATCCAACATTGTCAGGTAAAGTCTAGAAAACTTCATGGCTGCCGTATGGGTGCAAAAACAGCTTTTATGCCACAAGACACACGAACCAACAAACTGTGACTGTAAAGCTTTACCCATTGCTTCTGCATGACCCCACCTCACCTATGAAAGTCTGCATGAAGGGCACACCCGCTCTTTGTCATCCTAAGGGGATGATATGAGAACATTCTTGCTTAATGACTCAACGTTCTGTCTACAGAGCCTGGCTGTCTCTTACTGCAAGTGAAAACATGCACATCAAGCACATTGACTCATGGGGTGATCTAACTTGCACATCAAGATAGCTTTTTTTTTTTTTTCTTTTTTTGGTAGTTTGCCAATTTACACAACTCATCAATATAAAAAGAGGATTATACATATGAAAAAAAAAGGACACTTGTTCTCAAATGCCAATCCCAGAACTGGGTGTACTCCATTTACTAGAATCCTAAACTTTCACTTCATAGAATTTGATTTGTCTAAACTTGAAATTAACTTGTTTCAGCTAGCACCTAAAATTATTTTAGTCTCTGTCAATTACCCATTTAACTTACCTAATGAAACAACATGTTTTATAATGGTTGCCTAGGACAGCATTATGGTTACTCCCACGCTTGTCTCAGTCTGAACCTGTTTTTTAAGCTTTGACACCAGCATTTGACCGTGTTAGAGTCGGCACATAAAAGCAGGTAGCTGCTTTAGCCTTTGCTGAGCGTGCTAAGCTAAGCCAATCGAGGAACTTCATATATAGCATCGAGATAAGTAGTGCTGATCTTCTCAACAAGATAAATGCATTATACTTTAAGTTGCATCAAAGGTATCTCATCAGTGATGTAAAACTAAATATATGATTCTACAGCTGCTAATATGTGAAACTGACAAACAATAGGACTTCCAGCAAATGTCTTTATTCACTTAATATCACCATACATGCACAGTAATAATGTTATTCTTCCCCAAAACTATATCAAAGCTCAAGTCATTTCTTTTTTCATGTTCACATTTGTTTCCTCTAGCGATGTATCCTTTTCATAATGTCAAAAATGAGAGCTTTTCTGGCATCTGCCAGCGTGATTTTAAATCTAAACTGCAAAAAGGAGACAGAGTTTAAAAGGTTACATTTGTAGTGGTGGAGCTGAAATCAAATCACCATTAAACACATTTATTCCATGAAAGGAAATCTTTGAGACTACCTTTCACGCCACAGTTAGGGGCAGGATATAAACGAAGCAGCTTGACTTCATTGGCTAAACTATACCCACATGCAAAAATTGTGTCATACAAGGTGCCGCCTCATTCCCAAACTCAACACTGAACCTCCAGAGACAGCAGAAACAGACAGCAACTGAGTTTCTCTCTTGCTTTTTCTCAGTGCCTGATTTGACTAAACATATGGTGTTTTATAAACTGTAAGTATATTTTGCACTGAAAAAATGACATCACCTGGCATTTTATGCACTTAGCTGCCACTGTTCTGTAGAGCTGTATGTCGTCACGTTTATACGTAATTTATTGACTGCTGCTTGGTTTGTTAAGATGTTTTATCTGTTATATTGTCCGTTTTGTGTTTATAGAATATACTGAGCCCTCAAGAAAAGAAAAGAGAGTTAGAGTATAACCTCTACAGGCTGAAAATGAACTGTGCTAGGTAAGCTACTGTTTGTTATGTATTTGTCCATGTGGTAATTGTATTAACATGACAATCATCAGAACTCACAGAATGTGCATTTACAGTTAGATATAAGATAAAAATATATTTCCAATTTTCTCTGTGTAATAATAGATCTGATTTTAAACCTATTACTTTTTTTTCTTAGAGTTCTTCATGCCTTTAGTCATCCCCAGCATGCTGTGAATCCAGTTGAAATGGCCATGTGTCTAAGCCTCAGCCAGCAGCAACCTCTTTATCAACTGCTGTCCATGTCACGTCTGAAACCTACACAGCTTCCTTGTAAGCCGACTGACAATCCAGTGAGGACCGGCCATCAGTTTCCACATCCCCCCTTGTCTTCCTCCTCATCTTTACCATCACATTCGCTGCTCTCCTCTCATTTAACATCAGAAAACATCCGGAGCTGTTTACGGAGGCAGGTCAGAGGTGTAAACAAGAAGCGTGTTGTGTTTGCAGACACCAAAGGACTAGCACTTACTGCTGTGCGTATATTTATTCGTGAGCCCTCTTATCCCACTTCTACCCTGGTGGTGAGACCCTCTCGAGCCAAACTGGAAGGCCAGCAGTCAATCTCAGATAAACTGAATCACTACAAGTTGCGGCTGGGTTTCCCTCAGCCGATTCTGGACCTTAAAGCCTTTCTTGCACGTTTGCAAGACATGAAAGTACAGTTGGAAAGCTGCAGCATTTCAGACCACTCCTTAAGTGGTAAAGTGTATGTTTCCCATGTCAGTACTGAAAAGGTTGTGTGTGTAAAGGTGACCTTTGACTCTTGGCGGAATCATTATGACATTCCTTGCACGTTCTTGGGGCAGCATTGCTGTGGGGGTTCTGATGTGGATGTTTTCACATTTGACTTAAGCTTAACCCACAACATTGATCCAAGGGAGCGGATTGAGTTTTGTGTGTCATTCAGACCAGGACCTGATGCTTTACCACACTGGGACAACAACATGGGACAAAATTACACAGTGTACATGGAAAAAGAAAGATCAGATCCCAACAGAGGGAACACTAAACGTTGTTACCCCACACTTTCAAAGCATAAGCCACCAATCATGGCTTTTACACGAGTCCATTGGTATGCAGAACTGTCCTGATCCACAGCATCTCCAGAGGACTTTCTCAAGCAGAGTCAGGGCAGAGCGGAAAAATCTATGTCCAAAGTGAAATTACTCCACACTCTCTTAACAGACTTAAGACATAATATTTTTACTGAAAATGTTTAAGTTTAGGGAGGGGTATATGCATATGAAATCTGTAGTGCTGGATGGTCTGTAACATATTCTTTCAAACATACTGTAGCTCCCCCTCCTAAGCTCAACTTCCCTGTTAAAATGTGAATAACTGTCTGCCTACATGTTCTGATTAAAACTGTTTTTAAATAACCTTTCTCTTTTTGAGTGTCTCGTTGATGAGGTAAACTGCAGTATTGCATAGCTGCATGCTGTAGCGTGACATATAAGCCCTGATTAAGATGCCCTAAGGAAAAAAGAATTGAGACCTGAATTTGTTTGAGAGAAAACACATGTATCAGTAGACAAGGCAATTATTTCAAGAACCTTTTGTGGTGACAGCTAACACAGTGAGTGAACTTATGATGTATATTCACACAGACATTATTGCTCTTGGCTCAGCTCTGGCTCTGGTGTGTGTTTCACTCTGGTGTGTCATACATACCAGGCAGAACAAGTCAACAAACTGACAGATCTTCTGGGCAAAGTGGCACACAAGTTTTGAATGGGACAGTGTGTTCCAAATACTCCCTAACCCTTGACTAACACCCTGGGAATTGTTACTTCTTCTATTGTACGTGACTGGTGTGGCAAATACCATGTAACCATGGCAGCATCAGGGCCAGCATGTACTTTAGATAATGCGTGGGCTTGTGTTTACATGCAAGGGTGGAGTCATCATTAGATATTGCAGCCACAGGGAGAAAATCACTCTTTCGTTGCTCTTCTTCTATTCATTCTCATCTTTGGGCTTGTCTCTTTGTCCTTCCCTTTCTTTTTCTCTCAGAACACCTCCCAGAAATAACACCTTTGGGAACTGTCACAGCTGAGCGATATCAGCTGGAGTGTTGCATGTTCACACATATAGCAAGTTTTCACTCCTAGAAGCCCTAAGCACCTGATGTCATTCTCTTAATCACAGAGTTACAAGAAAGCACACGATTAAAGTACAAGGTACAAGAAATACAAGCCATTCTTACATAACTAAAAAAGAAAGAAAGAAAGAAAGTAAAAAATAATGATGCATGTTATATTTTGCATTTTTTGTCATATGAAAACAACAATGATAAATGCCAACTTCCTGCCAGTAGGACTGGGATGTTGGTCATTTTGCAAGCTGCTGATAAACAACCTCATTTGTCATTTAGCTTTGAGGACTCTATGCACTGTATAATGTGCACAGTATTCGCAGTCTACTCTCTGGGGCACCTGGGGTACAGTCCTTGGGCAAGATACTGAACCCCAAAATTGAAACAGTGTGGACATTGAAGTCTCATGTTCCTCAGTTCAGACACTGATTCAGGCAACAAGTCAAAGTAAGGCATAACCATCAACACTACAGCCACTTTTAGCAATCATGGCAAAGGCAAATGACACAAATACTAAACTGTATGCAAACATCCACACAAGGTATTAAGCCTGAGAAAGGCTTTTCACTGGTCGATCTATTTTTATTTTTTTTTCTCATTTTTCTCATTTTATCTTTTAGGGAGCAGCAGCCACAGCTGGATGGTGGCCAGGAGCCAGCTACCAGCTGCTGGTGATTACAGTGCTAAAGCTCGTGTTGTGTGAACAATAGCCTGAAGACTGATCCAGTGGGCTGCAGCCACAGCTGTGATCACAAAGAGTGAGCTCTGGGTAGCTAACAGAAGTGGCTTGCTGAAAGCAAGACAGTAGGCTGCAGTGAGAATATTTATTGTTTTCTTTAGACTCATAATTAACCAAAACTCTGTCTGCAAAAGTAAATGAAGTATTTGGAATAATTTATATTTATTCTATATTTATGTCAGACTAAGTCACATCTTCCTCTGCTTTCTAGGATGGAAAAATTATGTGACCTCCTGGATTAATGGGATTAATAAAGATAAACACACGAAACATAACAAATACTTATGTGTATTTAAAAATATGTGTCATTAGTTCATGCCAGTCGATACTTGTGACTTAGATAACAACTGAATCACATTTGCATTCAATTAATCCAGAAAAACAGGTTATCCAAAAAAGAATTGCACAACTACTTGCCAACAATACAAAAGCAAATGAAATCAAACTGCTTCACAATAAGCTAATACTTCATTTACTCACAAACGGCTAGATGTGGGTGTTAGTAGAATTAAACTAACTCAAATGCAAATTTTTTTTTCTTACTGTAACCCTTTATACAGTATTTGTACACTCTGTTTGTATTACAGTTTAGTGTTATAATGTTCAAATATGCATCCCTAAATAAATTTTAAAAAAGCTACCTTATACAGTATCGACTTCTTAGAGATAGTATGACAATAAAATGCAATGACAATAAATTGCCTCCAGTGACACTGTGAGGAATCTTGGAGTCATTTTTGACCAGGATATGTCTTTCAATGTTCATATTAAACAAATATGTAGGACTGCTTTCTTGCATTTGCGTAATATCTCTAAAATTAGAGGCATCCTGTCTCAGAGTGATGCTGAAAAACTAGTTCATGCATTTATTACTTCTAGGCTGGACTATTGTAATTCATTATTATCAGGTTGTTCTAAAAGCTCCCTGAAAAGCCTTCAGTTAATCCAGAATGCTGCAGCGAGAGTACTGACAGGGACTAGAAAGAGAGACCATATTTCTCCCATATTAGCTTCTCTTCATTGATTTCCTGTTAAATCCAGAATTGAATTTAAAATCCTTCTCCTCACATACAAAGGCTTAAAAAAATCAGGTCCCATCATATCT
>VUQI01025593.1:46100-59758 GCA_015106735.1 Paratilapia polleni | reverse complement strand
AGTAAAGCACATTATTATTTTTGATTAAGATGCCAAATTACAGTTATTTACTTGCATTCCTGAACAGAAAAATTAGTTTTAGTGGTTGAATGTTATACTTGATTAATTTCTGACTTCTCAGAGAAGTCAAGCGTGCCGGCTCCAATTTGGGTATAAAAACGTGAATTCAGTTTGAAATTCCTCACTCCTGTTCAAAATGGTAAAACATCGAGAACTCACTGAAAAGGAAAGAGTCCACATTAAAGCACCTCGTGATGCTTGATGGTCTTTCTCGTTTTTATGTCAGGTGGTCTAATTAATTTGTTGAGCACGGAAGGTCAGTGGTTCGATCCCTGGCTCCCCTAGTCTGCATGCCGAAGTATCCTTGGGCAAGATACTGAACCCCACATTGCTTCCGATGCATTCATCGGAGTGTGAGTGTGTGTGAATGTTAGTAAGCACTCAAGTATAGATAAAAGTGCTGTATGAATGTACGTGTGACTGGGTGAATGTGGCCTGTAGTATAAAGTGCTTTGAATACACAAAACTGAGTAGAAAAGCGCTATGTAAGTACCAGTCCATTTACCATTTACCATATTCCTTGGAAAATAAAGGCAGAGCTCACATACCACAACTCAGTTTTGAAACTATTTAGTCGCACATTAATGGCTTAAACCCTTCCTATGTAAGACTTCCTATGTAAGACTATGTAAGATTAAAAAGAAAAAAAGGTACATAAAGGATTTAAATTTGGCAGATCTTCTCTTCAGGGTCCTCTCCTTGTGCACCTCTGGATCTGTTCAGGCCCTGCTGCTATTTTTCAAATCACTCCATGGAAGTCCCATTCTGACCTGAAAGCTGGACAAACTTGCAGGGAGGCAAATCTGGTGAATAGGGCTGGTGGTAAGAAACAATCATGGTCATTTGCACCAAATGTTCTCCCTCAGGACATTACAGTAGAAGTCCGTATTAACGGTCTGACCCTGTGGGACAAATTCATGGTGCACAACCCAGTGAATGCAAAGACACTCCTGGTCACACTCCTGACCTGATGCACTGCTTTCAGGCTTGGACACTGGACTCTTTCAGTAAACCCGCTTAAGTTGAAACTGAGCTCACATCACAAGTGGATCCTCCACATAATGGTTCGGTCAGTTTAACACTTTGCACAAGTTTGAGCTCCATGGTTAGAAAATTAAATAAGTACAAACAGAGATTCGCTCCTGCAAGTGTTTAGAACAGGAGTTCCATGGAGTTAATCTAAGTTGCAAAAGCAGATGACCTTGAGGTGGAAATTGGCCAGATTTTTCTTACAGTTTCCAAACCATAGGATCGCACCACTATTATTGTAAGCTCATATCTGTCTGGTTTTGGACAGCTGTTTTTTAGCTAGTGATAGCACCATCTTCTGTTATTTTCTAAATAATAAAAGCACTTAACTAATCATGAAAAACATCAGAAGATTGACTGATTATGAAAACATTCTTTAGCTGTAGCCCTATTCCAGTTTATCAAAGATGGTCATCGTGCTCTAAAACGGGCTCTGTGCAGGTAAGCCAAGTGCTTTCACAGCAAACTGGGAGAAGCATCAACCTGGCAAGGTATCACTTCATTTTGATGAAACAGGAAAGAGTTGCTTCCAAAACTAATGCCACAAGGATGAAAGCACTCCCTTTTAATCCTTTTAATAAAAACATTACTCTATCCTCAAGCAGTAAGGTCTCCCTTCACAGAAGGCAAGTTATAAAAAACATGTGCAGACATGCTGTTTGCTATACGCTGCAAAAGCTATGTCTTCGTGTATCATATTAATCTTTTACTATGGGAAATCTATATTTTACTGCACCAGACTCCACAGTCAAACTCTCTCCCAGGTCATGAAAATACTAACATATAGAGCTTTGACTCCAGCCCGTGCAAACCTGTAACTGTAAACTTGCATTTGCAAGCCAAGCAACAGATGATCAGTGTGAAATGTGTTAAGGTCACTGCAGGTTGGTGAGAGAAACATTTCAGATAATAACACAGCTCAGAGAGGCTTCCCTTGCCTGTAGGTGTGTGTATGTGTGCGTGAGGAGGTTAAATCTTTTACTGTGGGTATTGCAGTACGATGTAGGTGACATTTTCAAAACTGGTCTGCCAACTTTTCTCCTTTGATCTTCCCATGTTTATCTCTAGAATTTAAAGGCGAAATTTGGCTGGTGACAAATATGATGTATGCCAGTCTGGTTATAGTTATCTGCTTGGTGCAACGAAAATGCTATATTCACCCTCATCTCTGTAGAGCCTTTAATACGAATCAGATGTACAAAGCACACAGAGTTTGAGCTTGAAAAGAGTCAGTTATGCTACTTTGCCACACCTTCCATTCAGCGATCACTGATCCTCATTGTTAATCAGACATGTTGTGTTGGTTTTGGCAACACTGTATTCACTGTCACCAAACATTTTGGAGTTTGCACTTGTTAAGAATCCATCCATCCACTGGGCGGGAGGCGGGGTACACCCTGGGCAGGTCACCAGTCTGTTGCAGGGCTAACACAGAAAGACATAATACCATTCACACTCACATTCATACCTACGGCCAATTATGAATCACCAATTAACTTAAGCCCACGCATGTCTTTGGACTGTGGGAGGAAGCCAATGTACTCAGAGGGAACCCATACAGGCACAGGAAGAACAAGCAAACTTCACACAGAAAGGCCCCAGCCGGCCAGTGGATTCAAACCCAGCACCTTCTTGCTGTGAGGAAATACTGCTAATCACTGCACCACCGTTATGAATAATGACCATGGATCGTGAATCAGATGAACAGTAGCTCATCTGGTTGGCTGTATTGCACAAATTAATGAGAATTAAAATCCACTGAGAAGTCAAGGAGTTTCTCAGACATTCATATCCAGGACAAATTATTGTCATTTCACTAAAATCTGACCAGTACTCTAGGAGGAGTAGCAATTCATGTGAATTATGGAGGGACAGTCAGACTCAGTCCTTCGACCGAATGAGCTAAGAGTTACCATGTTGGTTTTTTGGGCCAGAAGTGACCACATTTGGACAGAAGGGTGGAGTGCTCAGTTACCAGCTGACACTAGCAAGCTTGGTTAGCCAGCAGCCTCCACAGCTTGCAAAGCACAGGTGCTAGTATTATTATTATTATTAGTCAGGTAAATCCATTACAAATGCCCCAAAATGCATTAACACCTCAAACATGGAAGTGAGGTCAAACATGGAATTGGTGGAGGTGAGCCCTAGCACACAGCTACCCATGTCTGCACACCTGACAGCCACAGCAGCCATATTCTTTAATTTGAGCCATATTAAAATCCAAATAGGTGAGTTATTTAAAAAACGAAATAAATAAATTTCACCCCCCATACAGTTGTTATGAAGGGGCAAACTACCCATAGAGTCCCAAATCGCTTTTTGTATCAGGCTTTAAGCATGTGTAAGTGGCCATTAAAGGAACTACATTTATTGGCAGTTCCATGCTGGCTTCATTTTTCAAACCTGCAGGTTGTAGCTTGAGGATGAATTTCCTTTTACACTTCAGATTCAGCCTCTTTTTATTTACTCTGTGTAGCCTCCTTGCACTATAACTGGTCATAAATATCAGAAAGGTGAGTGTTCAGTCAGCCAGTTAGTGTCTGTATTTGCATCTGTAATGTGCATCTTTGCCCCTCAAATGCTCTGGGAATGTCTTTCATTCTACAGATAACAGGGGTCAAAACGCCTCCCTGACATTTAACAACACTCCAGCCATCACTGCACACTATAGGAATCCATTACCATGTTTTTGTTTTTTTTAAACCTGCTTCCCTCCCGCATAGACAATTATAGCACTCCATCCCCGTCGGCTACACCAGTGGGTCTGTTTTCATTGCAAACACATGTGAACTGAGAAACATTTTAGTCAATACCCTCCAAGTTTCCAAGAATATGTCACACAGTACAAGAGTGATACTCGCACTAGAAGTAGCTTCTGATGTCTTCAAAAATAAAGCGATAAGTTAAAAATGAAAACTATCAATCAAATCGGGACCAGATTGACAGAACTTTCCTTTTATGAACCCGTTAAACAAACAAGAAAGGTCATGTCAACCACACCCCTGACAGGGCAACCAGTTGCATGTGACTTTTTCCTCACCAAAAATTGAAATCATCAAAAACATTCTTCAAATAGGTTAAAGAAAGCTGATTAGTTCATTAGTGTCTGTAGCCTGACAGGCCAAATCATTTTCTGAAGTTGTAGCTGACAGGAATGAACACAGTGAGCAAGCTGGAGCGAAAGCAGATTAGAGGCAGGGGTAACTACAGGACACTCTGCAGCCAGTTGATGTGCAGGCAAAGAAACCTCAGACTGTGATTACAAGACCTTACCTCTCATATCAAACCTTTTATTCTAAGAATAAGGAAAAAGAGGTGAAGAAAAAAGATAAAAATGCCAAAGAAAACAAAGACAAAGATGAAAATGTCAAAAAGTGTAAGAAAGAACACAGGAGAACTGCATCACTGTGACCAGACAGGCTTCACTGATGCTGATAAAGTGGCTCATGATATTTTCGGCAGACTATCAAACATGCAAAACAGTACCACAATGACAACACTGTAAACTTCTACTGATATGTACCTCTTTGACAAACAGGTTTGTCCTCGCTTTAACAAATTTGGCATCCCTCCTTCAGAGAAGATAATTCCATGTACCACAAATGCCCTTCAAATAAAACACAAAAAGCTAGGTCTAACGCATTACATTATCCATAATCAGGCTGGTTTCCTACAATGAATATTTGTTGCCCTCCAAATTTCCCCCAAAGAAAACTTGCCAGCACTGAAATAAAAGTATTGCTTAACCAGTTTAGTTAACTAGGGTTTCATTTACACAAGCGTAACAGACATTTCTGTTTATAAAGTGGTCAGAAACAACTTCATCTTCACAATAAAGAGAATAGCCAAGTGTCAAAAACAGGTTGTGGGAATGTGTCAGGGATGAAATATTAGATAATTATGGACTGATTGATTGATTTATTAGTGGGTCTTAAAAGAAAAAACAGCAAAAATATAAATCAATCTCATCAGTCTCGTGGCATGTCGAGCTTCTTCAAACTGAACGTTTTGGGTGTTTTTTTTTGGTTAAATGGCAGGTTATAATGTAAGTGAATGAGGTACCTAATTTGGGAAATGACAATTATTTCAAAAAACATCTCGCGATGATAGACTGTTGGACTTACAGTTATCCTGTGCATTTAAATACAGTGAAGACTTTGTCGGGCTGTGCCAAGAAAAATGCGACACCGGCTCTATAAATCAAAGATCCTCCCTGTTGTAACAACAGCCATATACATGACGCTGCAGGTTCAAATCAAAGGAATGCACCCACCTACAGCAAAGCCCTCTGGGAAGTGGCCAGACACACCTTAAATTTCACACCCACCCTGTGCGGTTTGTCAGCGTTGCGACCGTTTACGGTCCTGTGATTATGAACAAAGTGCAGTGGTAACAGTGTGACTGTAGAGCAGGGCGTAGCTGTGCACACAGAAAGCATGCATGTGTAGTGAACTGCCCCCGGCTGAAGTCATTTTAAAACAAAACAAAACCAGAAAAAAAAAAGAAAAAAAAAAAGAACACACTTGCTATGCTACTGTATGTTCACAAACTAGTGTTCCCATGTTGAGGCTAATGGGTGTGTCCCTGCCAAACTAACAGATGAACTCCACACCCAGTTTGCATTTTTCCCTCCTTTTCATTTCTCAGGGTGAAGAAACAGCTCCTTGTTCATTCTCAAAATGATACTTCCAATTTTGAATTCTTTCACGAGTTAGCAAACAGACAGTTTTGGAAAACAAGGACACTGTTATTTCTGAGTACTGGTCAGAGAAATACGCCATAACACGTCCATGTAAAAAAGATCTAACCTTCTAGGCTGGACCTGGAATATAACTTTTCAAACACCTAGGTTATATTTAAAACATGGGCACTAGTTTTTAAATCTTTTTTAGAACCAACCAAAAGATTTCTGAAGAACTATTATCTGAAAAATATTCAAACACAGTCATATTTATTCTGTGATCAGATTATAAAATTCATAATTTTGCCAAGTCTTGTTCTCTTGTTGTGGTATTAATCTGTATCAGCACTGATACTCAGGTATAAGCTAACACTATTTCAGTGATTACATGTCAATGTGAAAAATGTTTCCAGCTACACAACCAATGTACGTGTCAAAATGTGGTCAGTGAAATGCAGCTGAAACAACACTTACATGTTTAAAAAAAAAAAAAATGTGGCTACCCCTAGAACTTCAAGTTAATGTTTCATTAATGCTGATATAATAACTTGTAAATAACTGTAAATCCTGAGGCACAGTCCATGCTTTGCATTTACATATTGGTGCGATATCAGTTTCCTATTTACAGTTTTGGGGATTCTCACCTCTCAGTGCTTGTAGTTTGAATCTGCTGAGCTAGACTGCAGCGCAGATGCAAAACCTCTTCTCTCTAGGTTTCTATTATGACCTTCAAATGACATTTTCAGATAATGGGACTGCCTCCAACTTGTTATAACAAGTTACAATCTCATTTGCCTAAGAGTATGATGTGTTCATCATTGACATGAAATATCTGTTGGTGGAGTTTCGACTTGTTCTTCTATTTGTGCTGACATTTTTTTTTTTAATGTTTTTCTTACGCCCATCATTATACACATTTTCCCCATTTGCGTTATCGCCATAAAGTGAACTAAATTAACTTTATCCAGACTTAAAGCTGGTGCTTTTGTAGCCTTAAAATCAGTGATGAACACGTGCTTATGCAGTTGCAAAACTTCCGCTTTACCGAGCTTTTTTCCACCCCATCAGAAGGTTTTTGTGGTGAGGTGAATTTGGCGTTTTGTGTATACTATCTGTGTCTTTGCGTGTGTGTGTGTGTCCTTGCCTCCTCCTCCTCCTCAACACTTGGCTCTGGGCTCTTGATGGGACTGGACAACTGGCTGAACACAGATGAAGACTTCCCGCTGATGCTCTGAAACAGCCAACAAAAGAGGGAGAGAAGAGGCTGTCAGACATAAAGGGAACATTAATAAACCTCAGTCCTTGGGACACTTGACACATACTGTGTGGCATTAAAGCTCAAGCAAATCGAAACCAATGTTTACTTTTGACTCAAAAGTTAAAAAATATTCAAGAAAAATCCATCATCTTAAACTATTCATCTTTACTGCATTCTTTGAACATTAGGCAACAAACCGTTCAAGTGAACCTGTATTCTTGGATTCTACTAGAATAGCTTTGCATGATTCACAGTTCAAAATAATCCTTTATTCTATACTGGGCTTTGGTGCAGCCCCTCAGTTCATCCTCTTTCTGAAGAAAGCCGTTTTAGAAGGTTTGAGCAGCAGGTGAGTTTGGGCTTCTGTACTAACAGCCTGTGCTGAGCACTTCAGATAACCATATTATGGATATCACTTCTCTATGACATCATACAGATCCACAAGTATAAAAATAAAAACTGTCTGAAACTGAGCCTTTAGAGTAGACTGAAGCCTGAGGCCTCTTCGTAACTTCCGACTTGACTTGAAACTTACTCTGATAAGATCCAAAAGTTGTCTCGTCTTGGATGACTTGAGACAGCGCTGGCTGTTGCTGACTGTACCTGATGTTACATAAACAATATAACTCTATGCACTTTTAGCAGCACAAGACCTCAACCTGAATCTTACGGTTACCGTTCCACAGCACTCAATCCCATTTTACTTATTTGTTTCCCAGGTTCTCCTCTACTCATCACATAAATAATTATCTGGTATACAAACTCTAAATACAACATACAATGTGCATGTATAAATTTTAACTTGTGCTAAGCTTCTGGCAAGTCTTTTGTATCATACCCTTAAGGATACACAGCTCAGAGCACTAAATAAAAAATAATAATAATAATAAATAACACTGGAAATAAATAGAGCTCATGTTCATCACTTTTCAATAAGAAATTACATAACACTTGGAAAAATTGGAAAAGACATTTTTTTTTACCCAGTAACAATGCACCAACAAATTTGCATACAAATGGTTTAGCCTTGTATATTGTAGAAATTAAAAACAAAAAAAACAACAGGGCTTCCTGACAGTGGTTGAATGTTGGTGCTTGTACAGTTCCCTGACGTCACTCTGAAAAATCTAAAATTGAATCTAAGCCAGAATACATTCCAATGAAGTAAACAAGATGTGAATTAGCCAAAAGAATTTAATTAAAAATAAAAATTTCATACAGAAGTGCAACACAGGACATGAAGTCCAACAGCTTGAACTCCAAATCCAAATGTTTTCTTAAAAATATGAAATGCAGAGAACCGCTTTGCTCAGCTTTTTCCCCCATTTAATCGATCAAGAATGAAAATATCAAAGAATGCACAGCCCAATTAAAAGTTCTACAATGCTACAAAAATCTGAGAAAACAAATCAGCAACAGGGGTGAGACAAAATATCAATATGGTGATATATTGTATCACTTCCTCTTGCTATCAATTATCAGTGCACCAGTGAAAAATTACAATATTTTTATTCAAACTTGCAAGGTGCTGTAAATGGATTTGCCCCCCAACTTTTGACTTATCAGACTCCCTAATTCATGACTCTGTGCAGTTGCAGTAAATAAATGAATGATAGTAAAGTGAGAGAAAATGTATTACCTTGACTTGAAGAATAAGAGTTTAACATGGGGGGGAGAATAGCAGACAGTGGAAAAAGAAAATCAGAGAGCTAATTAACACACATACACTGATATCACACTGCAGAGAAGAATTTTTTTTTTTTTTAAATCTGCTTTTTGCCTTTTTAGGGGTATTTATCCTTCTTGTCTTGCAATGCATCAAGTATCACAGAATCACTGTATCGTGATATGATTGTTATTGTGGGTAATTTATCAGGATATTCTTGCGAGTTAGTCAGATTCCCATCTCTAATCAGCCAATCCTATTAGATTGAGAAGCTGGTATAACAAAATGTTTCTAAATCTTGTTTAACAAATGACTTCAATGATTACTTGAATTATCAAAAAATGCAAATGACTAACAAAGGTTACATTAAAATCTAGAAACCTAATAAAGATTAATGGTCAAAAAACTGCATGGAGCAACATTAGAGTATTTTATAGACTTCAATAACAGATGTTACTGGTATACTATATTGCATGTAAACCTAAAAGACAGCCTCCAGTCAGTTAGTATAAACTAATCCTATAGAGTAAGGCATACTGAGCATTCTACAGTGAGATCTACTGTAAGTTACTGGCATAACAAATCAGCCACTCCCTCCTTTCCTGTTCTAAAAATCACTGACGGTTGTGTGAAAACCAAAGACGAGCGGCAATTTAATCTCTGACCGCTCCAATCTATTCGAGCAGACGTGATCCTCTCAGGTGGAACAATATCTGTGTCTTCAAAAGTAAGGGCGTGCCGCCTCAGCAGAGTCAGACGGGGTGTGCCACCACTTCTTTATCGCACATGTTATGAGCACTTAGCTTTGAATGCCGTGGTTCAAACAACAGAACGAATATGAATTTGCAACTTATCCAGACGACCAGTAGCCAAAAGGCAGGCCCAGAGGAAGTCATGACAATATTCTGTTGCACTCCAGACTAGAAATGCAAAATAAAACCATCATCTAAGGGAATATATTTATTAAAGGGGCAGCAGAGGAAGGTGTGAGAAAGCAGATATTATTCAAATGTTTTCAGCCTGCAGCAGAAACCGTGTGTAAACTGTTCCAGGCACAGAGGCCAGCACATTCAGGAAGTGATTACTGGAGTAAGAAAGAGTTCACTGGCAAGACTTTGGCTGCTGGAGGACCACCCTGGTGCCTCGTAAATCAATGAGCAATCAAGGAAGACAAAGATTCAGAGCACTAACGGGTGGCAAACTCTGAGATACAAAGTCCAGTTTGTATTGATCATAGAAGTTTACAGTTAATAATCCTGTATCTATATGTATATTTTGCCAGCGACAGAGCTTTAAGCAGTTTGTTTAACTGCCAATGGGCCCAACTGGCAAAAGTTACTTAATCCTTGAAATGAATGTGAGCAGATAACGCAAGATATCTAAAAAGGAACTATCCTGCTCGTTTCCATTTCCGTGCATTTATTCTCGGACTCTACTAGAGTAGCTCTGTATGCTTCAAAGTTCAAAATGATTCTTACTTATGTTATAGTGAGTCTTGGTGCAGCTGTTCAGTTCATCCTCTCCCTTTAAGCCAGCTTTCCTCTGATTGGTTGCCCCTTGCAAACAAAATATTTTAACTGCAGGTGAGTGGGGCCGCAGTTCTCACAGCCAGAGCTATGTACCTGAGATAATCACACTAGAGATTACTTGCATCTACAAAAAAATAAGCTGCTATGCTCAACTAATTTAAAACCAAAAGCCACGCAAGACCATTAAAATCTGCGTATACACAGTCTCAAATTAAGAAAAGTCTGTCTTAAATCTTTATTGCGAGCTTTATTGCTCACCCGATGACAGCTGGGCTCGACTCCAGCCCCCTTGTGACCCTGAACTGGGTAAGTGGTTAAGAAAATGAACGAACGACTTTAATCGGAGTGTCTGAATAAACAACTTAAATGACGAGGCATTCAACAGAAAATACTTGATACTTGGCAACTGCTGATACAGGCAGATTTCACTTTCGCCATTTGTACTTTTAGCCTTTTATTGACTTCAGACAGTTTACATTAAAAGGAAAGATAAGCAGAGACTGGGACTAACATGCAGCTAAAGCTGGCACTGTCTAAGTTGATGTCCATGCTTATACTTTTTATGCATAACAATTGCTACAGTTACACAAAGCAATCACAATATCAAGTTGTTTTATGACCCCTAGAAAGGGAAACTTTTGGAAACAGTGCTGACCTAGTTTTAGTTTGTAAGATCTGCGACTGCATTTTAGTCCAGATGGGCAAAAACGGAGACTTTTGGAAATAATAACATAGACATCTGTCACTACTTCCTGATTCGGTCTATGTATCCTTCTCTGATACCTATTCTTTTATCATATGCCCCATTTTGCAGAAGAAAGCAAAGACACCAGCCTCGACTACCAGTGGTTAATTCAACAAGGAGAACTATTAAAGGCTGTACTGACTGTGTTTTCTATGCCCACGTGCGTAGGAAGGCCCAGTTTAAGTGAATGGTCATGCTTTATGAGTCTTCAGGCATGTTACTATGAACACAGAGTCTAATTGTGATACAAATTTTTTTTAAAAAAGTATTAATGTGGATGTAGCCCTAAACTCCACCGATGTGTTTCTCTTAATCTTTAAAGGTGTAATCAGCAAAAAGGTTAAAAACCGCCAACTAAATGTTTTCTCGCTCTTTGACCTCATTGTGTACATTTTGTTTTTAATGCAATATAAAGACAATCGAATGAAGCTAAACACCAGACAAATTTTCATTTTACAGTAGCATCTATCGATAATAAACTACAACGGTCAAATTTTGCACTTATGCAGCATTTGTATTCTTCATTTATGCCAGAAAGCAGAAAGTGTCTTTGAGTGCAACAACATCAGCTCAGCCTTGTGAAAATTTATAGCACAGTGTGAGAAATAAGAAGCTGATGCCATACGGGAGACATGCTTGCCTTGCTAATGCTTTTCTGATGGCTGACCATAGCTGACCCATACAGTTTGCACCCTGCAGTCTACCACTTTCCTGCTCTGACAGCACTAATGATCTGTCTAAAGATGTTTAACAGCCATGTGTGAGCAGTAACTGATTTACAGGTAAGCTGTAGGATGAGGAAAGCACACAGTTTGAGAGTGGAATCAGTCAGAAAGGATCACCACTCTGTTCACTAAACACCAGCTTGTGAATTAATTTAGCAAATACCACAAATTATTTTTAAATCCCATAAAACTGTTGCGCTGCTTGCATATAGGTTTTTCTAATAAAACTTTTGTAAACTTTATAGAGGATTTTATACCAACAAAGAAGCGTGGTATGCAGTGCGCAGTAAATATATATTTTAAGAAACTTTAATTCTTATTTGTTGTCAGTAAACCATGTTCTTTAACTTTAATGTTACTTCTTGGATTGTCTCCCAAGTTTGATTTAACTTGTACACTGACTAAATAACATGAGCTGTGACGCTGCAGGTCTCAGAGGGAGATTTGTTGCAGCATTGCTTACGCATTTTCAGGTGAATCTGCACACAGGTCTCACCTCCGCCAAGCTATGCTGCTGGTATATCAAGTCGGTGGAGTCCTGGCTGCTGACGCTCAGGTGTTGCAGATTCTGCAGGTAAACCGGGGACACCATCTGCTGAATCATAGGCTGCTGCTGAATCATAGGCTGCTGCTGAATCATAGGCTGCTGCATCAGGACGTAGGACGGCTGCTGCACGGCCTGCTGCACTGGCACCAGGTACCGCAATGTCCCATAGCCGGAGCCGTTTACCGCGTACGGCACCGTGGACACCTGAGACAGCGGCGTCGGTGACACAGACCCGCCGGAGATCACAGAGCTGCCAGTGATCACCGTCCTAGTCACCGGCTCCGGAGAGGCCGACACAGTCCGGTAGGTTGTCGTCGTTTTCTTGCTCGTCTGGAGAGACATCTCGTTAGATCGGCCCAGACCCCTCACAAAACCGACAGGAAAAACAACAGCGGCGAAAGCGTGAAAAAAGCGCAGTAGGATGAAAACCGCGCAAGTTTTTCAGCGCTGGCTGGGCGGAGGAGTTGATCCACCCGAGTTTGACTTCCACCTCTGCCGTGCAAACTGGAGAGGAAAGTCCGGTTAGAGAAGTACTTGCAATGGAAAACCAAACTATTGAGGGAGGCGCTCTGCTCCTCTGTATGCAAATCCTGCTGTACGCACCACAAGGTGGGAGGGCTCAGGGCAAAAATGTTGCTCCCAGCTGACAAAGTTCAAACCGACTGTCCTGTCACAAGGCACCCATAGTTTCTAACGTGTAATTAACGATGGTCGCCACGCCCTGATCCTCACTGTGGGGAGACTGTGTGCTGCATGTTCCTCCAACACTGACCAAACATGGGACACGAACGCCTTACCTGTAGAAGTGTCTTAAATATTGAACGTGCTATTTTCCTTTCATAAATGTATTGCATGTCAGACAGCGTGAACTGCATTTCAAAATTCAAGTAGGATTACCTGTACCTGAAGAAAATACAGGTAGTCAATAAAGTTTAAAATAATTTAAAAAAAAAATCTCAGCCAGCCACTAGGTGGAGACAAACACCCACTTATGATACAGACACAGGAAAACACAGTCAGCACAATCACACAAGAATGTTTCAACTTCAAACCCGAGTGTTTATGAAATAGTTTGTATGAGTAAACTCTGTGGCATCAAGATGATGATTAATATACTATTTGTGTCGATTTTAAGAATATTAAACTGGCTGCTTTGCATGTTCAGCACGTTATGTTAGACATTGATACAGTAGAAGTGTTTACAGTAATATTACTGTTTTTCACTTACACTGTAACTGTATTTTCATTTACAGTAGCACTTGTTTTAAGAGTGTAGCTTTCTTTGCTTTTTGAATGCACTCAATATGAAAAAAAAGATACATTGGGAAAAAAATGATAAAAAAAAAACTGTGTAAGCCAATATTCCCAGTATTATTTATCTTGCTTTTTTTTTTTTTTTTTTAAAAAAAAAATTAAAA